>SDEE01000023.1:13967-174866 GCA_004126415.1 Candolleomyces aberdarensis
CTNGTSKRCSATYWMAAMGCTRWSCGMMRYARACTGRARGKAAGGTCACCCRAACTGAATGRGATATAGRGTTCMCRWCWTGAAMCAAACCATGCACGTTCATGACGCCAGCCTAGGTCTGCTAGTTGAGTCGATATCATCCCTTGGAGCCTTGTTTCAAGCAATGGTATACCAGACCCTCACATATAAGCTCATGCCAGACCGCTCTGCGATTCAGCAGCTTCACCCTCCACGGAGAGCGAGATGCTATTCACTCTGCAGATTTCTCTGGTAGCTCTTGCCCTCCACTCGTTGCTCGTTGCTGCGTCCTCCCAGGACCTTTTTCGACGCAAYACGTCTGGATTTGTCTCTGTTCAAAATGGAGCCTTCCAGCTCGATGGAAGGTGAGTTGGCCTCGCTTGATATCCTCCAGAGCTCTGACTTATATTTACTCATTGTGTTGCAGGCTCTTCCGCTTCTACGGGACGAATGCCTACTGGGCTCATACGATGACCGATCATGACTTGGATATGACCTTTCACGACATCGCCGCTGCAGGCTTCAAGGTCGTCAGARCCTGGGCTTTTAACGACGTCCCTGGCAAACCTGCGTCAGGACCTTACTTTCAGGTTGGTACCGTTCACCTAAGTAGTCCCCGCGCCTRTTCTGATGATCACTCRAGATTTTGAGCGGTGGAAGTGCCACGATTAATGAAGGCTCGGACGGTCTCCAAAGGCTCGATAAGGTGGTCGCTTGCGCTCASAAGTACGGGATCAAGCTTATTCTCACCCTCACGAACAATTGGAACCCCGAACGACCAACGCCAGCCTCAGGAATTCCAAGAGGCTCCCTCCAGAATGACTACGGTAAGTTCTCATCCTCGAAGAACAAAAACGAGTAATATTTACAGTTGGCCATCGGATTACTAGGTGGCATCGACGCGTACGTCCGGAACTATAAACCTGGAGGGACCCACGATTTGTTCTACACCCACCCCACCATCATCGATGCCTTCAAGTACTACGTCAAGGCARTCGTTTCTCGTTACGCTTCCAACCCCACCATACTGGCTTGGGARCTTGGCAACGAYTTGAGGTGCTCATCCACCGTTCCTGCATCGCCAGACTGCAATCCAAAGACCATTACTAAATGGGCTGCCAAAATATGTAAGCCATCTTCGATCTTCTTTTCATCGAATGTGTTCACGAATGGAACGTAATCTACAGCTGGTTACATCAAGGAGCTTGACCACAAACATCTCGTTACTACGGGGTACGTTGTGTCCAACGTTCAGTGTTAGTCTTTGCTCACACCAAGAGCAGTGATAGCGGCTTCTTCTGCCTGGAATGTCCCAAGTTGTTCGCGAACACATCAACCCCGAAGAGGCCTGCCCTTGATGGCCCTTCATTCGACGGATCGTTCGGAATTGATACTGAAGATCTTGTTTCTATTCCCTCGATTGACTTCGGCTCTTTGTATGTTTTCATCTGACTTACCGAGGGGAAGAGACTGGCTCACTATTCTCCTGGTAGCCAAATATCTCCTGAGCAGGTGCAATTGTTCCCCGCAATTAAAGGCGCAGACAAAACGGATCAATTGCTTGGGAATGGAGGCAGATGGATTGAGGTCCATTCCCAAACATCTGGGCTGTACGTCTATTTCGAATCACTTGTATGATCCTATGCTTCAACTCGCTTACTTTAATGGACACTCAGCTCAGAGAAGCCCCAAGTACTCCTCAGTGCTGGTGTTCTCACTAAATCCAACTGCAGATTCTTTGTCGCCAATGATCAGACCGAGCCCCAACCAGAGAACGTTCCCTGCTGTAAGTCTTGACGACGTTTCATGGGTGGAATTCTTTCACTGACCTCGATTTAACCTGCTAGATGGTGTCGAAGACTTCGAAGCTACCTATGCGGTGTCTTCCTGGGGCTCAGGTACGTATTCAACTTGAAACCTTTCCCCGCCTCCTTGTTGTAACGGCCGAACTTCCTTCGGATACATCATTATAGCCTCCCTCAACGGAAATGTCGATGGTGTACTCGAGGCCAACGTGAGCTCGCTTTTTTTGGTTGATCCTGGAATTATCTCACATCTTCTTCCCCATCCCGCTGCAGTGGATTAAAATTCAGTCTACGCTTACGAGACGTGGAACTACGGTCAAACGACAAGAGCCGGGACGGTAAGCCTTTGTTACAATGATACTCCCGTCTTGGTCGATGCTCACAAATGAGTTTGTTAAAATTCCAGCTACGATGGCGCCGCAACCAATCTCAATACTCGGCTATTCGCCTTGGATGCCCCGCCAGTTTGATTCAGGTTATGCAGATATGGGCTGGAGGCTTCTTCCCTCGTTTTCTGTTTTGATGTGTTTCATGTACTTGGCTGTCTTACAATTCTTCTTCTTCATTGATTACTTTACCACAGACAATGACTTTTGTTTTCAGTAACCTTTCGGTTTGTGATTCCATTACTACCATTCGAATATCACATGGATTGTCGTTTCTCTCCGGACATGTACCGGCGGACAGACCAAGAGTAGGTGAACGTTCAAGTTGAAGCCACACACCCTATCGCATACAACGATCGAGACTCTTATTATAACATCGAGATGCTGATGGGTTACCAGACAAAGACAACACGGTTGGCTGGCTTCCGCTCGCAAGCTTTTTGGTAGACATCTCAGTACTCTGAACACCCTCTTCAATCAAGACCTGTTGACCTGGACTGGTCGAATTGACGAGCTGAATTTGAGTCTCCTGCCTCAGTAAATATGGCTGTTCCCATAGTAAGTCTGAAGAAAGGGAGTGGGCGAGAAGGCAAAAGGTATGTCACGAATCAWAGAACGGTTATACGGCATATACCCATGAGCCACCTCGCACGAAGGATGCTTGACGAGAGTTGACTTCCGCACACGTGAGGCCACGGGCCCACGACTCGGCTTAAACAATGGACTTCGAATCATTACTGGCGTGTAAATGAGCTCAGATATGATGGCCATGAGCTGCACTGCGAGGTCGTGTTTGAGAACCCAACGGGGCAACTTGAGCTCTTCTTATCGGGAGTCCTCACATGTTCTTCGACACTGTCTCACAAATGAAGTCTCACAAATGAAGTAAAAGATTCCATCTCGATAGAAGACGGACAACAACGAGCTGTTGAGGCCCATGTGCGCGCGGAAGGCTATGTACATCATGATGAGCAGTACACCTAAGAGGAGGACACGATGTCGAGCTAAGGTTTAGAACAGAGCTACTAGAGAGAAATACGCACTGTAGATGTTGCCAAGTACCAGAAGAAACGTGACTCCCAAGAACTTGTTATCCACACGGATTGGTATGCAAACGAGATTTGATACAGGAAATTTGATAACTACCATGATTTGTGTATAGCGTCTCGTTAGTGTCGATCCAGGGAGCATTACCTGCTTCTTGCAGCCCTCAAATTGCTCGGACACCTACAAGTAACAGTTTTGAGGAACCGAACGAGCAGGTAGGTAACCGAAGCTTGAATCGCCTATGGAAAGCCCAGATCCTACATTTTGCCCTGGACATGATTAAAGATAAAATGACTATACTGACGACAAACTGTAACGTCAAGAACACCAAGAGTCTTCGATCTCGGCCTGACAAGGCGTAGACTTTTATAAAGAGAACAGCTGGCTGAACATGACCATATGCGCCGGCTAGGATGCCGAAGTATTGGTGAATGACACAGACCTTCAGAGGCCATGACAATCAGCTTCGATGACACTGTCACGCAAAGAAGGTTGATCACCCAAAGGATATAATATAAGTGGACACTCCAATAAATAATGAAAGAATGAGCTCACCACCGATGCCATAGAACAGAGATTCGCATCGCTCCGGGGATATGTCCTTCGCTAGCGAGTCTATGATTTTTGAGAGCAGCGTAAGCGTGACTGAGCTCGGGAAAGAGGCATAGAGCGCCCTCACAAAATACAACCATTGCAGAATTCACGAGAGAGAGATATCGTATCAGAAAAAATAGGAACTTCGGTAGGGTCGGTGGAGTAGGCCACATCAACCGGACCTGCCACAAACCAGAGCCATGATAGGTCTCAGCTTTTCTGGGACGATCTTTTGGATGCTCTCACCTCGGCAGGAAACGTATGCAAAAAGTCGGAAAACTTTTTTGATGCCAGGATCATATAGACAAGGGCGGTTAGGGATCGATTAAATGCACGGCTACGCTGAGAAGAATGTACTTACAATCAGCGCAAACCCGCTGACTCCCTGCAAATCGCCGTTAGTAGGAAGTATCAAACTGCAGAATTTATTCCATGTAACATACAAGATACTACAGTTGCAATTGGTATCAGGTGATATGCATCTTCCGGCGAGGAGTGGAGCAGTAATACTACTCACGTTCACGTAGACGGTGTCAATATACCCATTGACGATTGCATCGAAGATAGCTTTTGGAGTGGTAGCCATGAGATCAGTGGTCAGAAGAAACGGAGGTCCACCTCCTGGCCAATTATATGAAGTAGGTAGGGTACCCGATCTTATCTTCAGCGCTCTGGTGCTCCGCGCCGGGTACTGTACATGACAAGAACAAGGTATTGAACATGGTGGGATCACGATTATGATGGTCATCTCGGTGTTTCAGCCCCTTACCCCAAATGAAATGATCAGTTATACGGCGCTGGGACATGTCATTTGTCGGGATTAGTGATCTCCGTCGACTCTTCAGTGAAGTATCTACAGACTCATGCTGACAGAGTGATTGTCTCACAAAAGCAACACTGCCAGTGTTATTCATCGCAGTTAAGTCGGACCTTCCATCTTGTTTCAATCCATGTTTCGGCCTCTGGCACGCACTCTCTCGCACTTCAATCGGAAATTCGAGAAAGGAGGAAAGTTGCTACGTCGAAAGGTCGTAGCAAGTCCTACGGGCGCCTTACCGGGCAGCGTGGGCTTGGGCCTCGTGAGTGCAGTTGAGATTGCTTCCTAGAACCTCCTTCGTACTAGAAAATGGAATCTCTCGGCCTGTACATAGGCTTGGGGTACTGCTTTTTGGCCTCTTCCCGAATGAGTACAATGGCAGCGCCGATCGTACTCCGTTTAGCATCTCGGACAAGGCAAACTTCCTGCCGATCAGCTCAACATTGAGCCAACCCTTACTAGTGGCGTCACGTCTGATCTATGCTCATATGCCCTCGGGTCCGTCTGCTGCTAAGCTTCCCAAAATTTAACGTCGAAACCATCTACCAACATGAAAGATTATCGCTCGGTCAACGGGGATGTGGTCGTATAGATTGGCGTCGACAAAAGATGTCTAACTAGAATACCCATAGCTCCTTCACGACGTCCTTTGTTCCCGACGCCACCAGATCTTCGTCCGTTTCAGGTCTCTCGGACGGGAATAAATCAATCTTAGTGTTACCCCCAAGACCCTCCACCTCCATCGCCAACGCGGGTTCTTTCCTAATTTTCCTATCCACATCCGTATCGAACAGCTAAAGGATCCAGAGAGATCGGTATGAGATCGGGTTGGGCAAGAGTGGCGCAGGAAAAGGAATGACGGGCTCACCGTAGCGTAACTGTGATCCAAGAAATCCTCCATAGCATATCCAGGCTTTGTAAACGCCTCTGAAAACACTTTACACAACACGCTCACAGTTGCGTGGTAATGATTCCTATGGGAGTAGAGTTCCCAGAGCGTGCTTTCAAGAGCGTTGGTCGAGAGAGGGTTCGGCTCATCCGGGAGGAAGGGATCTATGAAGCGATGTCAAAAATACCGACAACGGAGAGAAACCATTCAAAATCTCACCTTCAAACCCACTATCGCCGTCTCGATGGATCATGACCATCAGCGCCGGGTGCTTCTTAAGAATGTTATAAGTAAATGGTATGATCATTACGATAGCCGCCGGCGGTGCACTGAGGGATAGTCGGGACAGACGTTTGATGAAAGAGGCGAGGAGAGTAGCGGGGAGGAGCGTTGAACTTAGGAAAAGCTCCGTCATCCTGAAGAACCGAGCACGGTGCTTGAGATGCAAAACCTCCCGATCAAGGAATGCGTAGAGTCGCGTGTAGAACGAGCGGTAATCGCTGAAAGGTGAGGTGAGCAGAATGGAGAAACAAGATCGAGACCAAAACTCACAGATTGTAGTCCTTCATCAAGGTGAATAGCCCATTCAGAGCCAACAGACCCAATGAACCACCGTAATCGACACACCCCGCAATCCAGTCCATCACCAAAACTGGTCTTGTCAAGTGAGGTAGGACGCCCCGATGCATCACGTTCAGCACTCTAACAGCCAAAAGCTTCTTCTCCTGCTGTTCCTCCTCACTTTCCTTCCCTGTCAACGCCAACCGCGGAAGCAAAGTAAGCCATGTGCGCGTGAAGACTGCCTTATGCGACGATAGTGAGTGCAGGGATTGGTGGATGGTTAATTTATGGAGACGGGATGACTTTTGTTTGGTATCCTGCGGTGCGGGCTCGTCCTCGAAGAATTTTCGCCAATCGTCCTCGACATCGTCTTCTTCCTCCTTTGGCATAGGTTCCTCGTCATCTTCATCACTGCTTGCGCCCTTGGGCTTTGGAGGTTTTGCGCCAAACTCGGAGACCCACCATTCGTTGAGCTCAGCCTGTTCGGTTGGAAATGTCGAGAGCTTTTCGAGGATCGACAAGAGGTTTTTAGAGGCGGATAGTTGAAATTTTTTGGGAGCCTTTTCGAGAGCAGGGCTGCAAGGACATGAGCTCTAGCCTACAGTCAAGATGCACTTCGATGAGGGGACGTACACCGATTCCCGCAGGAAGAACCACCGGATATCGTCGTGTACGCTGAACCATGTCTCGTAGAAGACGTGTAGCACGTCCGGGTCCAGTATTCCGTCACTTTCCCCGCCCAAAGTTGGGCATAAAAGAAGGCTGGAAACTATTTTTCGGAAATGGGCCAGATGAAACTCTGGACGAGGTGTAGACGAATTTGAGGCCTGGGTTTGGGCCGTTGAGAGGTGTTTTTGAGTAGAAAAGAGTATTTGCAGAGCAGATATCTATTCTCCAGATGAATATAGCTCTGATAAGCCCTATTTCGAAGACACTCACCCTCAAGACCTTCTCCTCATCCTTCAACAACCCTACCAAAAAGTCGGTATAGGCGTGCAACCTCTCCCACAGCCAGGCCTTGACAGCTTTCACAGCATCGTCTCCGGATATACTGAGCTTCCCAGTTGAGATTATGAGCGTGAATGTCCGATAAAGGGCATAAATCCCTTTCGACACAACTTGAGGTTCCTGTTGCTTCACCACGAGGTCCACGAGATCCGCGAGCTTGTTCAGCGATGTGTTGGCCTTGACCGAGCTCGCCAATGTATCCTCTAGGTTCTTGATTTCTGCTGTGATACCAGTGTCGTGCTGAACCTTTCGCCGTTTCTTTTGGGGCTCGGGGAGGGAGCGTATCGAGGGCATGGTTATTTTGCAAGAAATGATCGCCGGCCCGGGCGCTTGAGAACCGATGTTTGGAGATGCTTGGTCTGGTAGAGCCACTGCCACTCGAACATCCATGGTCTCCTTTTCACTAGGCTCGTAGACCAGCTCGGTTCTTTTGAACTCCGATGTTACCAACTGGACCAGTCGGTTCGGTACCCTCACCTTCCGTAGCCGGCCATCACCAATTCATCAGACACAACTTGTACAAATATAGGGTACCGAACCGACTGGTTCACGAGTCTAGAGCCTACGGGAAATCATTCGGCTCGCGTTGCAATGCGTTGGATGCCGTTTGATCGCCGCTCTGATTTTTGCGACATTTATTGACATGATGCATGGGAACCCACAGCTTGCTTTCAACCACCACCTGTATTTCGCTCAGGATGACCCCCAAGGCCAAGCCCACATCCTCTAAACCGTCTTTCCGATGGCCTTGGTCGAAAAAGCGTAAAAGTGACCGAACTATCGGCCAGCAGACCGATCCTGAAGATCAGGTACCAACAAAGCAGGCCGACCCAGGGGAGACCAACGCTGGGCACCTTCGACTTCAACCGGTTCCGATAGGCCCCATGCAAGTGGCGCCGCCCATTGTCGTTGCTTCAAATACAGCGAATAATTTGAGCAGTGAGGAGCGGCGACTCGGGGATCCAACCTTGGGAGAAGCCAGTTCGTCTACGAGCGGCTTGAAGATAACGCAGGTTGTGGCGTCAAGCGCCGAAGCATCGTCAAGCTTTTTCCCATATGCAAGCAATTTCGTCGTCAACGGTCTGCAAGTCAATGCATCCCAGTATGGATCCAACTCGAATGACCCCAGTGGTGCGTCGCCATCTACGATGCCAATTTCGCTCCTAGCTCAACTCACATGCCATTTGTGGTTCTCTAGGATGGCAGATATTACTGCAGAAAACGGCCCCGAATGCACTGCACGACTCTAAATACCGTTTCGATCCACCGAAATGCGACGAAGACACCCGCGTGGAGGTGATCGAAGAGCTCGTGGGCTGGATCCAAGACCGAGAATCACCTCAGCGTTTGCTGTGCATGACGGGCGCTGCGGGTTCAGGAAAGTCGGCATTGCAGCAGACGGTCGCAGAGCAGTGTTCCGGGTTGGACATCTTGTCCTCGACATTCTTTTTCTCGTCAACCGACCCCACTCGAAACACGGTGTCTGCCGTGATTCCAACGATCGCGTACCAGCTAGGGTTGAACAACCCTGCGCTCCGGGAGGTTATTTCCGCAGCCGTGACCAAGGATCCGCTGATCTTTGAGAAATCGTTGAAGACACAGATGACCAGGCTCGTCATTGGTCCCATCGAGGACCTTTCCCGAGCTATCCCCAAATCCGAGCTCGCAGCCCTCCCTTACGCCATCCTCATTGATGGATTGGACGAGTGCACTGACGAACAGCGCCAAGCCGAGCTCTTAGCAACAATCGACGATTGTCTCCTCCAGAATGACGCGCTTCCTTTCCGCGTTTTCATTGCCAGCAGGCCAGAATGGGCGATTCGTAGCGCTGTAGAGGTCACTGGGTACCTCCATCATAAAGCATACCACATCCAACTCAGCGATCAGTACGACGCAAGTGGTGATATTCGTCGCGTACTATGGAGGAGGCTACGCGATATAGGTCGACAAAGTGGCGATCCACGAGCGCAATACCCTTCATGGCCGTTGAAGGAAGACATTGAAACTTTGGTCGCCAACGCGTCGGGGCAGTTCATCTACGCAGCTACAGTGATCAAGTTCGTATCGGAACGACGAAGTTCCCCGGTGGACAGGTTGGGAGCTGTTCTTACCTGGACTCCCGAGGACCGAGCACAACCCTTCGCTGCGCTGGACCTTCTATATACCAACATCGTGTCTGCTGCTAAAGAAGCATATGAGGCGGTACACCCTGAGCGGGATTTGCTCTTATTGCTCAGGGTCTGCCGACTGCTACAGCACCATGGTTTTCATGTTTCTCTCTTTTTCCCACAGATAACCGGCTTGGAAAGCAACGCCCATCGGTGGCTAATCTCGGATTTGCGTTCTCTCGTTACCATAAAGGTCCCCCTGATGCCCACGTTCACCCACAATTATTTCCAGCCCGAAGATTTGCACTTTTACCACAAATCCTTCACGGATTTTCTTGATAGCGCGAGTCGTTCGAAGAGCCTCTTCGTTCCAGAACTCCGTGCTGTCGAGTTTGTGACTGTCACCGTCGTCAGGGGTCTGGACGGGGATGATCGAAGTACGTGCAGATTCATCCTCGGAACGCTTTGTACTGACTCTCAACCAAATCACTGGGTTTCAGCAATCACTTCAATTAGTGGTGTTGTATACCCCTTCCTTTTTGGAGATGGACGTGAGCTTGGCTGCATCCCGCACCTTCTCTCCATGGGTAGCAACTTCGAGAAAATCAAGAGATGGGAAAAGTTAAACAAACTCATCGAGGACGAATATGGAGATCATAAGTCTACCTTTTCGAGGACACAAGCAGCCAGAGAGGGTTGGCTGGCCCTTTTGTCGGATGTTCTTCTAGAGCTCGAAGTCAGTCGCGAATGATTCTTCATCTCAACAGGCCTCACGGACTGACGATTTGATCACAACTGCTCCAGAACCATGATCAAGAACTTCAACGAGTAATAGAGGCTTTTCACGACAAGTGGGAGTTTCATGATGAAACCTGACCAACACAGCAGAACAACCTTGGCGATGACTCTGCAGACCCCTAAAGGGGGTCACACCTGGACCGCTTTCAATTCTTTGAGATTTTCTACTCGTGTAATATTAGTCGAATTACATTAGCTCCTCGGACGTTTTGACGTGAAACGTACTCAAAAGGACACACGTACCGGTAGGCTGACTACGGGAGACCAGGTCTCAATGTCCTTGACTCAAGTTGGCAAATAGTGCTTTAGTCAAAGCATCTGATTTTGATTCCCCGGTTCTGGGTGGGATGTGTCTGGACAGTTTACAGCTTCTCAGCTTCTCATTTTCAAGGCACGCCCTATGCCTTTCGCGAAATCCATGGTGTCAAGGAAAGCGGCAAAGGTAATTGGCCGCATCAGTGACTCGTCGGCATCCGCCGGCCTCGCCCAAAATAGGCAGTGTTGCGCACAGACCATGCCGACGAATCATACAAGGGGACGCGTCAGCCCGACTCTCCCACGCGCACCTTGCTTCCCCCTACCTCACTTCCTCCTCCCGCCTCCAATCCTACCCATCCTTCAATGCTCAACTAACCCCTTACTTATCCAACCCCCCTTCGTTTATCGTTATCGTGCTGGTTGAATACAAATGACTGATATTTCCATTATAACTCGTCTCTCATTGTTGAGCTCAGCAACATGGATGCATCAAGATTTCTCAAAAGCGTAGCAGCGTTCAAAAGCCATGCAAAGAGAGAAGATCCTCAAACTGCAAAGGAGCCACGGCATGCACCCTGGGTTTGCTTCAAGACATCAAGCTTTTGGCACCATCAACTGAAGAGAACGAGAAGACACCCAGTTCTGCCAGAATATTTTGAAGACGGTATCAGTTATAACCACCTCAAGACGTTTGAATATGTGTGAATCGACTCCAGACCGAACCCAAGGCTTTAACTATGCATTGATATTGTGAGTGACTGAGCTAATTAAAAATCTCTCGGACAAGCAAACAGAACTTCGCAAGACGCGTCCAAAGACGAAGACTCGGAACGATCGCGTGTGCGTCAAAATTACAGAAATTCTACGCGAAGCCTTGTCCGTCAACAAGAAGGGAAGAAGACCCATTTCAAGTCACGCTACTCGAAGAACGGCCTGCAGCAAGTACCGCGTGAGGATCTATAGCCCAAAGACGTGAGTAAGATGCCCTGGCAAAACATTGAAATGACGCACCTCCAAAATTGCAAGTAAAACTCGCTCGCGATCTTCAAGAAGGGTTACAGGGCTTGTGGTCGTAGTGACGCACAATATGCAAGACAATCCAAGAAATATCAATCGAATCGCCGGTTCCCAAGTCGAAGAACTGTTTAAAACAGCATCGCCGGGAGCAAATATACAGGGGTGCCAAGTTCAGAATCCTATGGTAGACGGAGAGTCGAAGCCTCTATACTGGAAGGAGTGTTGATTGTGGTGCATTTCTTGCATGTAGTACTTTGATTTCATTCTGTGGTTCCACTCGTCTAAACCCGGCCGCAGAGAATTAACGCCCCTAGGCGACGAAGTTTACGCCACAAGGCAGAGAACTTGAAGAGCTTCGTCAACAGTGGTCATGAAGACGGCAATCGGCTTACCTTCATTTTCAACCGGTTCAGCAGACTAGGAGATCGACCACGGGTGGGAAGGCGTCGAAGGCGTCGAGTGTGCCCAGGCTGCCCGAGGGCATGAAGCTCGTGCGCGAGGCCGGCGGGATACGGCTCGTAGATCGTCCCAATCTCGCTCTGGTTATCGTCGTCTTCACCACTGGGTTTTCCAGCATCGGTCTGTGATGATTCAGCCTTCGTCAGCCGTCGAACGTACTCACAAAACAAATAGGCTTACGGCGTAACGCGCTTGATACGCGAGCTGCCCTTGAAGGCGGGTGTCGATTGTTTGCTGAAAGGTGATCAGTACTCAAGCTATCGCGTTCTAACGCCATTGGACTCCTACCATGAGAGGATCATGATCGCTGGGTTGCAGAAGAGTGGGAGCAGTCATAACCGCACTGAGCTGCGGAAGCTGCAGGTTGACTTCGACGCTGGTCGGCGCAGGATTAAAATCCTGCATCCTGAGCAGAGGATCGCCGTTGGCCGCAGTGAGCACAAGCGAGAAGGACGGCAACGGAACGCGGGAGGGAGGCATCTCGGGGACCTGTATGCACGTCGAGAAAAATAGATAAGCTTGTTGTAGAATAAAATAGCGTAGCGTAGTTGGTAGATAGAAGAAAAGGAAGGACGAAGGAGCGGTGAGCCGAGAGGAAAGAGCCTGAAAAAGGGCTCTTCCTTACGCCGTGGCCAGAGCCAGCGGCAGAAGATGTGAGGTGGTGGTGGAGCAAGGAAAGAGAGGAAAGTAGCCAGCGGAGCGAAAACGGTGGCTTAAATAGCAAGAAATTCAGGGTCCAGGATCACGGCCTTGAGGACGCGACCGAACTCTGTCTGGTAAGGAATATTCTTGAATGGATTGAGCGCCAAGAGGGAAAAATCAGATCCCCGGTCTCCTTCCTGAGGTCGAGCCTGAGCTGGCAAGAAATTTCACAGAAATTGACTGAAAAGGGGTGTTTTTGGCCTCGATTGCGGTTCCTGTCGCTCGATTTGTCAAATGAAAACGGAAACCGCGCAAATCGAGCCTAGTTGCGAGTGGGAATGTGCCGTAAGGAGAAAAGAGGCCATTTGTTTACCACTGGTGGCAGGTGCCTGAGCAGAGATGTTGGCCGGCTGAGGTGTGCTCGCCTGACGGTTGACGAATTGGCCAGTGAGAGTGCAACAGTGGGAGAAAGGCCCAAGTCTTCCCATTTTCCTACAGCCAAACGAGCCAATGCTGACTGTTGCTATCCCAGGCGAACGTTATTCTGGAAGGTCGTCAAAGGGGGGGTCGCGCTCAATGGTTGAAAGACCTACCTAGGTCACATCCTTCGGAATTGGGGGTTGGATACAGAGGACTGCTGGCACGGAGAAAGTTGGGAGCTCCTGGTGCGTGCTTCTTCATTCAGTATCATGCCCGTCCTGATGGGCCGACACTAGACCCGCCACTGGGCCCCATCTTCAACTCCATATTGTCCTGCCCCTCGTCTTTTGCGACTGCAATGTCCCATAACCTCGCGACACGACCTCTTTTAAGCATGAAGGCCCTCCACCGTCCTATCCGTCCCCAGTCTCCGCTTCATGATTCCCTCCCATCCACGTCCATCCACGTCCACCATCCCCCTCCCGCGCCGGTTCTCCAGCCTCGTCAGTAGCTGGGGGCCCATCGTCTGCTAGCAGCACACTAACAGCCAAGGTTCCAGAGCAGAGACCCAAAAAAGACCTATCCAAGACGCTGGTCAATGGCACCACTGAACATCACATCGGAAGTTACACCATTTCCTCGGGTTTGAACCGTAGGCAGCCAGGATCCATTCCGTCGCCGACGGTCTGTCCGCACAGTTCAAACCCCATCTCCCTTGATGGATGCCTCAGCCTGGCTCGGCTTTGCTTGCTGAAGTATTGTTCAGCGTCGAGAAGATCAGCAAGATGACGCCGTTCTTACCAGATGGCCCAGTTATGTTGGCGGTAACTTTGCTGCATGGACACGCTCCAACCCTTGTCCCAGAGCCCACTTATGCAATGAGACGACGGAAGCTGTCGTTGCTCCCCTCTACGTTGCTTGGTCATCACGCAAGGCACCTGGGCTCAAAGTCCCCTCAAGCAACCAATTTTTCCTGCCAGGCGTACAAAGCAGAGCATATCAATAATGCCGAAAGAGCAGACCGACAAATGCATGCTCCCAAACGCTGGATGCGCGAAGCATCTGTGCCAGCCCTGCATCATACCGATGGCGGCAAAGTGCCTGTTCAACGCCCCCCAGTAGTCAGCCCAAGGCGCGCGCGGATCGTGCGACGACCATGACCACATGCGCCAAAGGGACGGCAATATGCTCGAGGCAGGTATGGGGGACACGAGCCCATGGGTTGCGACCAGGTCTGAGAGATCGTCTGGTCGCTTCCAAGTCCTCTGCAAGCGTGCTGGATTGGCTTAGGCCATAGCATGCGAGACTTGAGACAAGAGCGATTACGAGCCTCACTCATAGTCAAGCGGCTTTGAGTAGCCGCCAAGGGGTCGCGAGTTCGCAGAAGCAGCCTCTGGACGGTAACTGGGGACAGGTCGTATCGTGGCTAGCAACAGGGAATTTTCAATGAGGATTTCTGGTCATTGGCGTTGAAGTAGGAGAATCCACCTACCTTGAAGCTCCACGCCCCGAACCCTCATCACCGCTGACATGCGCTGACACCAGACACTTCTTCCACTACGATCCTTGAGAAGGATGGCGATATCCTCTTCATGCAGACAAGCACCCAAGAATTCCGTATTCCGCAGTGCTGAGCGCTCGTGGCGAAGGCTCAAGCCCTCTCGCGAGGCTGAACTGCTGGTCGATTGCCAAATTGTTTGGTGATTCGTCCTCCCACCAACTCGCCGAGAGCATCTTCTCAAACCATTGTCATCGCGAAGCTTTCTGGGGAAAAAGAGGAGGTCATGAGCTGGTCGAGAGTGTTGAGAACGTTGGACGAATGTTTGGCAAAAGCTCGTGGTGACCGATAGCCAACAATGGTCTTTCGTCGCAGTCGCGGCAGCCCCATTCAGCGATCAAGCGGGCCCCCGCCATTCGAACCGGTTCGCCTCTCTCCCACCTTGCTTGTTTCTCATAAACACTCCCTTTGCGAGGGCGAGTTAAAAGCCCTCGTCTTGGACCTCAAATAACTTGCTTGATCTTGACCAGCTACTATGCTGGCTCCGGTGCCCCTATCTTCCCTGACCTCCTTACCGCAGTCCCTGGCCTCCAACACAGATGAACTATCTTCATTCTGTTCCTCGGAGCATAACGCCAAGACCCCACCACGAAACCACCTATCCACCGGATCCTAGAACATTTTGTAGACCAAGGCTCGCCTTGTTACTAGGGAGGTACGGTGCGTCGGGATCTTCCAGTGTTATCAGTATATTTACACAACTTCCAGCTTTTAAGGCTACTCTTGGAGTCAACAGCGGTGACTTTGTCCTAAAACTCGGTCATTTTCAAGCCAGACATGGGCCAGCTGATGGAACAATGGACCATTCAAATCCAATTCAAGGAGGTGGCAAAGCTCGAGCTCTCCGCTGGCACAGATCAGTCCATGGTGACACTGTCACTGACTACGGGCTGCCCCTGTCCACCGTCGAGCAAAGTTTTATGTCTCTAGACTTCAAGTCTGATAGGACACAAGAGTTCACTGGCACTGCGTCCCCGGGATTCCTAGGTTGGGCTTCGAATTAGTCCGGACATCCTCACAAAGCTGTGTCGCATTGCTGGACTGGTCTGGACTCTGGCACATATTCAGAGACCCCTAGAATTTGAACCTGGAGTCGTGATTACGGTCAGTGATTCCACTCACTCTCACAATCAAGGACTCCAACGGCGCTTTTCTTAAACGTGCACCTTGACGCTACGCATTATGCCGTCTTGTTTCTCCCGGTCTCGAGTTCTTTCTGTGCGTGCATGACCTATCATTATCGAACACCAAGAAACAATTCACGGAGGTCGTGTTATCAGAACCTATCTAGTGCCCGTGTATTTGTTGTTGTACATAGCGTTCCAATGAAATAAACGAGACAAAACGAACGTCCGGTCTGCAAGCAACCAATCGAGTTCCAGTGCTCAAGCAAGAAAAGGGTAGCCTGACGATCCCAAGTCTGTCGAACGTGTATGTCCACACGGTGGTGACGGATGATACCTTCGCCCAGGAGTGTACATAGACCGTCGAATTCGGCTCTTGAAAGGGATTGCGATACCGCAAGACGAAGTATAACTGGCGCTAACGCTAAGCCTTGGTGCGCGAGGGCCTTGGTAAGCGACGAGAAATTCGGCTATTTTATCAGCTCAAGTTGAAAGTAGGGCACTTGGAGTAGCCATGAATAGCAGTCTTGCTCAACAGAGCGGTGAAAACGTCTCGCAGCGCCAAAAGAAGTGGGATAACGAGATGCCACACATCATCTTACACCCTCAGCCGCAGGAAGAGTAAGCATACATAAAGAAGCAACAAAAGTCGAACGTGCACCGTATCATTGTCAATGCACCAGTACAGGGCCGAGCTCAATCCAAGTAAAGTTCTACCTTTGCCCTTTGCTTTCGAAGAGATCCTGGGTGACAGAAGCGAAACGGCCTTGCTATGGAGACCTTGAGATCCTGAGCTCCGGTACGCTTCTTCCAGCCGAGGGATTGATAATCCTAGGGATAGGGGTTTGGGGCGCGAAAGATGGGTTTAACCGCAGACTCAAGAACGGGCTTCACAAGCGTGTCGTTTCGTTGAATATCCAGTGCATCCCGAATGTCCAACGGGAAATTGATGCAGAGGTGTCACAAACCCAAGCACATACGCACCTTTACTGAGTGGTCGCAATCTTCTAAGACGACTCGTTCCTTGACATCTTTTGGTCGGTCTGGGTATCTGCCTCATTCAAAGCGGCAGGGTTATATCCAGGGGGTGCGACCCTCCGGACAATATTTTCCAGCTAGACGAGCTCAATGTCCTAGGAGAAGGTCAATCTTGCTACCAGCAGCATCGAAACTATGTTGCTCGCGTACCTTTCCATTCGCTTTGTATCGGGACTCTTTGACTTCGCTCAATCAAGCTGCCTTGTTATCTCGCAGATCCAGGCTCGCTGTTTCCTGCAAAAAATCATCGTACTTGATGAATTCCGATGGTATGCTTAGAGATTCCAACACTAGACAACATGGTCACTGTCAAAGCAAACCATGACGGGATATCTCTCACAGGGCGTCGGAGAGTTATAACGTTGATTAAAAAAGGGATTGATGTTGATTTTGGGAGTAGATGGTCGACGTCAGCCGCTGTACTTGCTACGATATAGCCATCCTCCCTCCCTCCTTCTTCAAAGGAATTCAGCAACAGACGAAATACGATTCCAGATGTCCTTGTCGGACCCGGCTGAGTTTAGTGGCGTTTCTGACTCATTGGGGCCGCCACCGGCACTGGATGTGTTCGCGGTTATTTCCGTCAGAGGATTACCACGCGCCAGTTGTTCCCTCTAAGCGTTTTCCTAGCTTAAGGCGTCGTGGCCTCGTCTGAAAACTCAGCCTGAACTCAACGTCCGTGTATCTACTTCAGTAAGCAAATTCTACGATATTATTCCTTTTGAATATACACTAGTGTTTTCGTTGGGCTACATGGGGCACTATATATACAATACAGGACTCGACCCCGACAGCAGACGACGACACGAAAAACAAACTACAATATACAATATACTGACTAAGAGACGGCATATAATACAAATCATTCAATGCTATGGTACAAAAGATTCAAGATATACAGACTGTTAGCTATACGGAACGAAAACGAGAATGAAAGAACATCATAGGCGGTCTACCATGGCTAGTAGCTGGCAGAGAAAAGGAGTCGGGGCAAGGCTCCACCCCCCGCTCTACGCGTCCTTGGCTAAATCATAATCTGCCGTAGATAAACGCCGCCAAGCGATGAAGACTGGACAACACCGAACGAGCAACCTGTGAATGCCAAAACTACACCTTAGCTCAAGCTCGAAGACGCCAAGGCACAGCTAGCCGACGCTCTCACCTCAAGTAACAAAGAAAAAAGGAACCTGGAGATTATTCTCTGGATTCTCCTGCGATTTTCCGCGCCAGCGTCCACGTCAAGGTCATCGAACTTGGGGGCTGGGCGTCAGCTGTGACAACAGGATAAACGAGAAAAAACGAGGACTTACATCGTACGAAGCCCAGTAATTGAAGCCTGCGAGAATTGAATTGTCTGCATTCCTCTCCTAACAGCGATAATTCAGCAGGAGTGACAAGAAGTGGTGCCGTCGACGTCGAGACCTGGGAGATTGATGGCGATGGGGTGCTTACCGCTGTTGAGTTTGCAGAGGCTGAAGCCGAAGTCGGTCTGACAGGGAATTGGAACTGTAGTCCTCGCTCGCTCGCGTGGTGACCGTCGCGTATGTCCACCGTGCCAGCTTCGGTCTTTATGGCCAAGGAGAAGGATCGAGAGTCAGGCATTGCCTTGAGCGTCAATGGAGGAATGGGAGACCGAGGGGTGGAAAGGGTCCGGATGCTGATATATAGCAAAGACGAGAGGGGGTCCCCGTTTGCGGATAGATTGTCCATGAGTAGACATTGAAGACGTAAAAAGGCGATGGAGGCTCGGAGGTTGAATGTCGGCAACAAAAATTTGAAATATTGATTCAGCGCTCCCGATTGAAAAAGTCGACGAGCAGGTAGGTAGTTTACCTAGGGACACTTCCGAGCCATTTTGGAGAAGAGAAGGCAGCCATGACTGCTGATCGAGAGGATTGCCCTCAATTTCTGTCCCAATTGAGCCAAAATATGGGGTAAAGGCGGACCACCTGGGGAGCAAACGAAATCGGACCGTCAATGCCAAAATCAGCGGGTCACTGCAGACCGACCTTGGAAACTTACACACACACACTGCCGTGAGAGCTTGCAACAGTCTAAATCCTCGAGAACATTGCATGGTTTCGAATGACCTGCGAGAAGGCTCTGTAGGCAACGCAGATTACCAAGAAGGCCAGTATTTCCCTAAACCTCTGCAGGATGCAAAGCACCCGGTTGATTGAATCACACAGAAACGAATCGGAAACGGAACCAAATTGCAAGAGGCTTGGCGACAGAAGAGGGCAGCCCAATAGAGAGATTGGTCACAGATGGAGGACTGCGACAGGATAGCGAGGGGTCGCTACATTGGAAATACGGCAAACTATTTACCATGACTTTTTGCAGCTTGCTCCAGGATCGAGTGGATCGTAAGTTGCTTATGTTGCCATATAACAATCGACTGAACAGCCAGCCAGAGTACGAGGTACTACTCGAAGAAACCTCTACGGGTTTCACTAGAGCCAGGAATACTGTCTCCAGAGATGTCAGTAATGCTCTGGCGACAGCCTGAGCGTGATAAAGTGAGTAAGAAACTGCAGAATTGCCAACCTGGGGGGCTGACTCAATACCTAACTCGACTTTCCACCAGTTAGATACGAGATCGTCACCGGGGTACTAGCAAGAGAAGAGGGCCTCCTTCTACAGCTGGCCAGTGCCCACACCATTTGGACGAAGTGGGCTTCGCTATCCATACCACGTCACCCCTATTCAGAATGAAAGTGGCACGAGCTAGTCTAGCCCAACCCACCCCCTGGCATTCTCTCCGTTGTGGAGCAATGGAATCCTCTATCTATAGAGAGGGTGAATGGTCTCCTGGCGCTCAGTGACAGTGGATTCCGCCGGGGTTCTCTAGTGCCTGACTTTCAAGACCCCAACGCCAGACAGGATTGGTGGCACCAGCCTGCAGGCCCAACTGTGAGCTTCGTCTGGTTGCAATTCTGTGCTGGCATGGGCAAGTAGCTCCGAGCGAGGAATCATCGGCGCGCGACTAGCCAAACGCCGGTCTTGCAGTTCCTCGAGAACTAGACTCGCAGTTGCGAAAGCCAACGAGTTTTTGTGTGGCCGAGGTTTCTAAGCACTTTCAAAACCAGAGCCCGGCCCCGGAGCAGGATCCTTGTAGACTATCAGGGTCTGGAACTACCGAGGATTGTCTTGGTTGTTCAGAATTGCGGCAGCACCTTGGAGTCGTCCTATGGTTCCTTGTCTTTTGTGATAGGGCCAGATATGACTGCTTGACCGTTTGAATTCGGGGAAATTCCGAAAAAAAGACATATTGCCCGCCGGCAGACGTTGCAAAGTTGAGCTTGACTGCATGCTTGAGACTTTGTTGGCCTATCACCAGTTATTTGACTGGGCAAGGTGAGGGAAAGCGTTGTCTCGTATTTTGGAACGCGAGCGAGGTGGAATCGACTAACCCAAACCATTCACCAGGTTTTCCTTCATGGCATCCTTGCCATTGCGCTCCTTCTCCGCTTCTAGCTCTAGGGTGAGAGCAGTGCGATGACGATATTCGAAACAAGATCTAGCTGTGCGATAGCCTGAGGTAGTTGGAGGACACCAGGCGGGAGTTCAGGCAATTTTTCAGGTAATAGTTCAGGGAAATGTACGCGTACTATTCCGTGTAAAAGTTCACTTCCACCACTTTCGAGTTTTGCGAGAATTACAAGCATGGATTACTCCCTAGAGGAGCCACGCACGGTGGGCTGCGTCTCGTGTTTGAAGTGGTAGGATTTGGCATGACCCAAACATGCGCTGACTTGGAATTTCCAACTGGTTGATCGTGAAAGGGCCACTACTAGGCACCACCGCCCCCCAAATCCCGCGCCTTATTCTCAGCGCCGTTGCTTTGCCTTGCCTCCCATAAAATGTGAGGCTGGGAATTTGCAGGACTTCTTCAAGTCTTTTTGGGTGGGCATGGTTTCTCCCGACCTTCCTACCGCGGTTCCCGACCTCTAACAGTCAGAGCCAGCGGAAGTTCTGCATTTTCGCCGTGGACGGTATGCAATACGCTTGCTCAAGATAACAGCCTAGACGAAAATCTGAGCAATCCAGGCGCACTCCTTCCAGACGACTAAGATGGAAGGACAGCTTTCGAATTTCGGAGAGTTAATGACTTAGACCTTCGAGGCCTCGCTTGGGCTTGGCTTGGGTCTGGGCGTGATTCCCGCCTTGCTCACAGTAACTGAATGACTAAGCCAGCTACAGGTCACCGGTCCTACGACGCAAGCGTGGGCGTGAATCACGCCCCAAGCAAGAAGAGGCTCGAGTAGTCCTCAGCAGGCTCAGCTGCCTCAATGCCTAAGCCATCCAGGCACTCAACTGTTGTAAACCGCATCCAAATCAAAGAAGGGATCGAAGAAAACAACCTTGTATTAGTGTGCGGTTTCGACAACCCATTGCAGTCTCACAGAACTGCGAACCCCTTCTCCAATTATAGCCGAGGCTGACCGCCAGATTAGCGAAGTACAAAAATATTACGAGCACCACCTTTTGCTCGATCTGGCGGAATGGCTGACCGTTTCCTGATCTCTGACTACTAACGGGTTTATTATAAAGCTAATCCTGGCTCACCGTCAGCCACCCCGGAGGCCCATTAAAGTTGGCCCTTTTCTGGTCTTTCCCTCATCCCCCAGTTGTCTCCTGCGTTCTCCTGCCAGGTCCTCTGGGGTAGATATTATATAGCCAATCGTCTTACCGTTTCCGATAATCAATCCACTCCTAGGGTACTCAGTCGGTGTAGGAGCGATGATGCTCAACTGGGTACTGTGGGTAGGCATATATAGCCCAGCTTCCCGCCGACTCTACCGAGTAGATCGGACTAGTTTTTCGGGGTAGGTGGGAGGTTCCCTTATCGTGGGCCACACGGACTGATCGAGAGCACAAAATCTGTAGCTGAGATATAGTCAATAGATAGAGGCATTTCGTTTCCAGACCAGCGTTGGTGGTTCCGGTCGGATAATCATCAGCCGCCTCGTCGCCTCGCAAGTGACGAGGGAAGCCAAGGGGTGGGCATAGTAAAAACTCGTTGGACAGTGAACGTTGACATAGGAAGTCTAGTCCCAGATGTGGTGGGTGTTCGAGTTTAAGCTTGGAAAGATTTGCTTCCAGGGGATTTGGGTGAGCTCATCCACGGGCGGCTTTCTGCCAGAAGGCCGCGCTAACTGTTCGGTGTTGACTAGCCGAACAACAAGCATAGAGGACATGGTCGACGCTCTTTTAATGACGGACCTCGTATGTCAACGAGCTCATCAAAATTCGAGCTCGAGAAGGAACGTTACATTGTGCAAACGAAAAGTCAGACAACTCAAACACCACGACTGCGCCGGCTGCAGCATCATCATGACTCCTCTTCCTCTTCCTCTACCTTTCTCTTCTTTTTCTTCTTGTCCTTCTTGTCCTTTTTCCTCTCCTTGCTCTCGCTTTCTTCTTCCTCTTCTTCGTCCATCTCTTTCTCCATCTCTGCAGCCCCTCGTTTCCGTTTTTGCTTCTGCTTTTCCTCGACGGTTGGAGCAGCGGTCTCGGCAGGTGCGATGAAGGCTTCTGCACGTTCGGCCTGGCGTTGCTTTGCGACTTCCGCTTGCTATGGAAGGGAAGTTTAGACAGTGTATAAAGACGAGGTGGGGTGAATAGGAAAGTACCTTTTGCTTTCGCTTTTCGGCTTCTTTCGCAGCCTTTTCTGAAGCTTTGAGGAAGTACTCTCCGGATTCGAGTTGCAGATCGATCTAGAGTATGGACACTGAGCTTCTTATACTCATGAAACGGAGCGAATGATGCGTACCTTGCTTGGCTGCTGAGGTGGAGGGAACGGCGTATAAATTTTCTTCTTCTCCTTGTTCTTTTCCTCGGTGGGATCGAGACCAGCTGCGCGCCTGGCCTCGTCTTTCTGTGCCACCTTCTCGTTCTTCTTCGCTGTTTTCTCTGATGTTTTGAGGTGTCGTTTCCGGAATTGAGGGAGGAAGCGGTCCCAAGACTCCGTTGCTAGTTTAGGGTCTTTGGCTAGTTCGCGGCGGATCATGAGTTCCTTGATTCGGTAGATGGGATGGATGTTTTTCATGCAGTCTAGGACGATTCGGCGGACTTCTTTTAATGATTTATACGGGCCCATGACGCTGACTGTGCTTCCTTGGACGAGGACGTAGCAGTTTGTTAGCAGCTCGATAGCCTATCCATAAACTCATTTCAGTCTAGGTGAACGGAAAATGCAGCGAGGAACGCACCTTCAACGTGCTCCCGTCTGGCCCAATGATCCTCTGCCGTCGTTTCACGTATCGTTCCTTATTCCTGACGAGATTCCCGATTTTGATAATGTCACAGGCGACGTCGTCGTTCAAAATTTTCACTGCTTGGTTAAGAGCGACGCCTCGGGCCATGAGTTTGATCATGTCTCGAGCTTTTAGGATGATGTATGGGTCGTATGTTTTCCTTGTTGTTCGTACGGACATGGAGCCGTGAACCAAGTCTAGTGTACACGCGATTCCCTGTACAATCTCTCGTGAGCAGCGAGGAATATGTGGACGGTGAAGCGAACGTACATGTGCCTCAAGAGCTGTTGTCACCGCGCTCCATACTTCTCGTAGATACTTTTCACGGTACTTTGGAAAGAGAGTTGCAAAAGATGATTCTTCAGAGAAAGCTCCGGCTTTGTTGTCGGCTGGGAGGAAGGGGTCGATTTTCCACTATGTTTACGGGTTGAGTTCCAGTTCCCCAAATCCAGTGAGCTGGATACATACACTATTCGTGGATTAGTGAGCACAAGTATGACTGTGTAGGGTAAAGCACTTACTGGTCGATATCATCCGTGTCCCAAGCTATAGTTCAATATGAGAATCGAGGAGGCTGACAGTATTGAATCCTGACATACGCTTATCCTTACGGTGGGCCTTGTTCTTTGACTTCTCCTTGGGCTGTGTCGACGTCTCCGCAGCGTCTGACATTTTTTAATTCAGTGAAGAGTCCTGCAGCTGCAGGTGTCGAATTTATAGAGAAATGATGGTAGAAAACAGAGGAAACTGGCTAGAGACTCGACCTGAAATTTGGATTATGTAACCGACGGCGCAGCCTTTCGGGCCCATCAGCGGAGGCTTTTTGTACAGTACTTGTCGTCGACGGCGACCACCAACACCAACTCTCCACTAGTTGGCCTCTTTTTCTTGCTGGTGAGCTCTCCTTGCTACTACTTCTGCTCTATATTCTTATGCTTATTGCTTGCTTTCATAGCTCACCCACATCACCGAGTCAAATTCGCCTTTCAACTGGGATCAATCATGGACGACATAGCACCTGCAACAATGAACACGGACGAACCGACCACGACACTATCATACGACGACACCGTCCCGTACGAGGAACAGATTGCTGTCGACGAACCGGCAGGCTCAAGTCTCGCGAACCGTATCGGCAAAGGCAAAATATACCTTCTCGCGGATGCGGGAGCGCACGCGAAGGTGTGTACCGTCTTTGTTTATGCTCAAAGCACATATTTTCGGTCGTTTCGTTTTTGCGCGTCGCATGCACGCGCCCGCCTTTCTCAATGTGAAGATTAAAACCCTGACGCGGCCGAATTTCTATTTATTTAGAGGAAACCCACCGACGATGTTGTCGGGGACGATAACGAGATGATGGAGGACGACCTTGGGCTAGGTACGTCACTTTCTGTCCGCCATAATGTTACCAAGGCGCTCATATGTGAATCCTGTCTTTCAGACCCCGAACTCCGCCCAAACGCACTACTATTCACCGGCCCTCCCATCACACACCTCCCAACCCAACGAATATTCGCCTACGCAACTCACTTTGAGGCTCACCCACTGGGTCTAGAATGGGTCTCCGATACCACTTGCGTCCTGGTATTCTCCAATAGGTCCTCAGCACGAAAGGCGTATGGAGCCCTCCAACGTTCGCTGGACGAATCACCTTCCGTCGAGGATGGCTCTGTAACAGCCAAGCCGATCCCAGTGCCTTTATGGCCAGCTGAGAAGCAGCTCAGCAGAACGCTAGAGCGGGCTCTGGGAACTAAACCCGCTGCGGACCAGAAGGAAAATGACGAGCGCCAGACGAGGGAGGAGGGGCTCTCAGCACCTCTGCGCATGCGCTGGGCGCGGAAAGACGACGTCAAGAAGAAAGGAGCCCGGAAGGAAAGCGAGTTCTACAAGAAACACGGGTCGCTGGCTGGGAAGGAAGTCGTGAACGGTCGGGATATACCCAACGTGGCTGGGGGTACTGGAAGGAAACGGCAGCGGGAGGATGAACCGGAGGATGAGGAGGCGCAGCGTCAGAGGCTTGATAGGGAGCTTGACGCGTTTTTGGAGGATCGGTCGGATGCTGAGCAGCAGGAGCCGACGGAGGACGATTCCAGGCCGGCTTCGCCGCCGTCCAAGATGCGCTCCGACTACATAACGTCGGATGGTCGGTCGCGGGCACAGAAGGAATCTAGGGACGGGCATGGTCGAAGAAGAGATGGCCGGCGAGGTCGTGGAAAGGGGAACGAGCTCAGTGGGCTAAGCTTGAGCGAAAGGATCAGTGCAGGCCCCGTGGCCGATGTATCGTGGGGCAGGGATACGAAGAGGCGACGCGGTGATGGAGGGAACAGTGGCGGAGGGCGTCGAGGAAGAGACGCGCGTCCTCAGAAGACGCAGCAAGAGCTTGATGACGAGCTCGATGCCTTCTTGAAGGCGCCTAGCACTTCATAGATGCTGTTTGTATGCCCCCTCATCCCTCTTGGGTTACTTTCGGTTTGGTCACATTCCTGCTATACCACAGCTCCATCCGTTTTTTATCTTATTGTAATTTGGTAATAGATTTGACCTTGTATATAATCAAAAACTCGATGTGCTCCTCGATGTTCTGTACAATGCATTCAAACCTCGTCTCTCATTGCGGCCTCATCCTCTGAACCTTCCGGGTCTTTCCAATAGTTCTCCCCATAATTAAGTAGTAGTTCTTTGCCTCTCTTGATTTTTCTGTCTATGGCGGGGAGAGAGGGTAATGAGGCCTATACTCAAGTGAAACAAACTTAAACTCACTGGTTTGCAGGACGATGCGTTGGGTATTGTGCACGTTGATGACTTTGGATTGTGAACATCATATTCAGGAGACTGCATTAGCTAGCATTGACAAATCACTCACCATCTGCCACGCAGTTCGCCTTGTCGTCATTTCCGTGGTTCAAATACCTGGTCTCGTTGCCCGCATTCCTAGCATCAATCGTCATCTGATCGAACAACTCGAAGCTGTAGTTCAGACCGAGGAATTTTTGAATCCTAATGAACGGGAGATCAGTAAGCATGCGTGTCTGGCCAAATGGCAGTAACCTAGGGTCCATCCAGGAAATTCTTGTTACTCACCGATCCAAGATTTCTGGATCCGATTCGGCCTGGTTTTCCAGTTCTCCAATGTAGTCTGACGATGGTATCGTTATGAGTCTGTTGAAGAGTCTTTTTTTCACGATCTGAAGACTTCACCTCCGATATACGCTCCCTGAGCAATGTTAGAGGCTGCAAAAGCACCGTAGCCCCAATCACTCTTTTTGACGATGACCCTCTATAATTCATGTTGTTGAAAGCGACATGGGAAGGAGATGCATTCAAAATTTTTGACCTACCTGAAACCTCCCTTGCTGAATATCGTTGTTCTTACATCGCTTCGAAGTCGACTGGATTTTCCCTACAAAGACCATCAGCAAACCGTGGATATAGGGATTAAGGGCGGGTAGTGAACATGGTACGTACCGCTCTCCCGAGAATCACACCCAACACAGAGTTCTGGATCGCACTCCCGCGAAGCAACTCTACATGGGCAAGGGTGGTCCGGGTCATCGGCGCAGGGTAACCGTTTTGATTTCTTGTGTCGTCTGCATCTGCAGCCTTTCCAGCGGATTTTGCCTGTCCGAGTTATGTATAAACACGACGGTGAAAGTGAATAGAATGGATTGCTGTCCCTACAGTCTTTAGCGCATCGGCAGTTCCTCTCGCAGTGGTAATTCATGTCGAAGCAGGAGCATACGTGCCGTCTGCATGGACCCGGGTGGGAGCATGGAGGTTTGCTATGGATTTGGGAGTTAGACGACTCGATGCATTTGGATGGAAATTATAAGGAGTGCTGCTCACGTTGCCCAGGCTTTGTAGTTCGCGTCCTTCACATCCGCTATTGAGATCGGTCCAATGTCATTACCAGACTCGGAGTTGGAGAGCATAGACGTAACTGACCGAAATGTGTGATAGGAAATCGGATGGGTGGGTCTGTACAGCGTTCTTCGAGGATGTCTTCGTCTGGAAATAGACTCTTGCGATTGGCAAAGACCTAAAAGGAGTATGAGTTACGGCCTCCCGGAATGCTTATCTGCGTGAAACATACTTGATCGCAGGGCTTTCGACAGATTACAGCCAAATCGCAGGGAAGAGCATCTGGAGAGAGCTTGAGAATGTTGCGAAGCATTTCGAGATCTTCGCTGTCTTGCCAATGAAGGTAGTTCTAAAAGCAATGGGTCGTAAATCGATAAAGCGCTCTGAAATGTGAGAGGAGTTTGGGAAACTGCCATACGAATGCATCATCGTCCAGCTCGGCGTCATCGCGTATGAGGCGAAAACACGAGTTACTGCAGGGCTCTCTTCTTTGCTCGAACTCCGTCGTCGCTACTGTCGGCTTCAAATCTCGAATGTCGGGGACATCTGATTTGCGGGGAGTCAGCAGTGGGTGGAAGGTATAGTAACTCCGCTCGGTGGGCAGAGATTTCGATAAAAATACGTACTGTGGGTTTTGCAGGGATATAGAGATGAATTCAAGCACCAAAGGTTAGGGCAAAACATTCTTGACCCATGTTGAACCTGAGAAAAGATATTATCTCTGGACCGCACCAGGTTCGAGTAGCACGCTGCTACGAAGTCCAGTGATAGAACTTCCCCGCGATCCAGGGAAACCACGTAGTCTGTCCATAATAGAGGATCCCTAGCAGTTCAAAGTCCGGATATAAGCGTATGGGTAATTCGATAGTCTTGGACTTCCTGACCTCTGATAGCTCTCCCAAACAAGACCGCTATCTGCCGTCCTCCGAATTTTTGGGAGCGAAGGAAGGTTCAGATCATCGATCTCCTCAAATGTGAGTTGGAAATGTGGATGATAATGGAGGATACGAGTAGTCTCTAGGTGTATCATCTCATCTAGACCGCAAATCGGAAGCCTCGTTCAGCTATGAATCTAGTGGAAGATAGAAGAGGCTCACAGTCTGGATCCTTGAAATCCCACTGCCATGCAAAGCGACTGTACAAGGCCAGAAATGGAGCCAAGTTAAAGGTAGGGTCATCAGAGAACGGTGGGAAACTGCAGTTTGGAGGGCCCTCGTGCGGCACGTAGATGTTCGCTGATAAAGGTGTGCAGGCCATGTAGCGAGGATTCGGCTTCCAATGGTTAACAGTCCAAGTGGAAGACGGTTCATCTTCGACGATGCTAACTGCAAGAAGTCCTGTCTCCTCGAGTTGGTCCCCGTTCTCATCATAATCAAGGACAGCGAAGAACTCATTGGCGACGTCGTCTGGTTGGGCACCGTATGGGGTGATGGATCCCAGTGCGTTTTCTAGTTCTGAAGGGCCATTTCTGCTTGGTTGCTCTGATCTGAGGTCATCGAGAAGAGCACGGCATGCCCTCCCATCCCAGTGATAGAATTTATCCCAGACGATCTTCAGGACGTCCTGGGGTGTTGTGCTGGGAGGGAAATGGTGAGTTGCTAGGAAATCAGGCTCGGGAGTTGCCATTCTGTCAGCTAGCACGTAGGCTGAGCGCTGAGGAGTGGAACAACCAAAGGCGACAGCTCAGACTTATGTGCGTCTCGAGGTGCTTGCCGTGGAGGTGGTAATAGGTCTGAGCTGGGTCCGAGCATATTCCGTTCGTTCGGTGAGCTTCTCCCACAAAGTTTGACGCCACTGACGGAAACAGACGACAACAAGAATCCAGTACGGCACGCACAGGATCATTGTCACATATTCACTGTGCCTCTAATCCGCTCCTTTCACTCCTGAAATATGGTTACTTGAATTAAACNTTCGAAAGAATAAGTTTGCAGCAAACAGGCTAGGAGTGACTTGACAAAGCAATGCTATTGGGGCCATGCTATCTCGCGTCCACATATCCGTTGCATATCCGACGACGTTGCTCGTGTAGGCTGTAAGGAAGGACCTTCAGGGATAAACTCGAGCCAGTCTCCATCCGGTGCAATCTGAGAGCTTGGTAGGTAAAAATCATAAGCAATGAAGGATGGCGACAGTGCTTCAAATTTGTTATCGCAATTTACTTTCACTCACGATAAGGGCCTGATGGTTTCGAGCCTACTCTGCGAGGGAGTCGATCTATAACTTGCAAATCAGGCGAAATCTGGGCGGCCAAATAGCGATCCCAGGAGGAAATCCCCGCTGAATCATTCTTGTGGCTCTGGCTGCATATCGAGAAGGTATCTCGACCCCAAGTATTATACCTGTGCGCGACACCTACAAATAACGCCAGAGCACTCAATGAGGCCCAGACTCCCGTTCATAACAGCGTTCAGTCGCCAACTTGGACTATTAAATGTATATTTCATATAATTTCCTCCCAGCTCCATATCCTCAGATACACGCCGATGCAGACGCGCGCGTTTTAGGCCGCAGGGTCGTGCACATTTGGACAGGGGAAAAATTTCCTTACCCAAAAAATCGCTCCGCCCCTATTTCACCCTCCTGATCGGAATGAACATTGGAACCAATCTGAATGTGCCAACGATCTGATAAGCCAAACCAGCCAGAGGTCGGTGATCGTCACATCATACAGAGCTCGAGATTCGCGATGCACCGACTTGATTAATAATCTAGGCTCCTATACATGACGAAGGTCTGAAAGCACCCGCGAACAGGAACTCTTCCTCGGGGTTCCTGGTGATGCCTTCTGGATAGATCTGTCAGCAGGGCGTGAACCAGTGCTCTCAGCGACGACCAAAGGATTTGGCAGCCAATGGCAGGAAAGTAATGAACACACTATCTTAGTATCTACGCGAAGCACGGTACAGGTTCGACGGTTAGCCGAGAATCCCAATGTAAGAAGCAGAAAAGAGACGCATGAGTAATTTGCTATGGGTCGAGTAATTTTTGGAGCGAACCAGACGTGGCGGTGAGAGCTGCACCTTGACAAGGATGCCCACCCAGTGGACAAACATTTCATTTCTCTGTATGGCGTTTGCACGCCGTAGTATCAAACTACTAGTACATAACTCGAGGACTGGTGGCCAAAGTTACAATTTACGTATACATTCGATCGGAGTTGCTGAGTCCTTCATCTACCAGAACTTTCCAATGACCCAACCAAACGCTTTCTCGTGAGACTAGAATATTCCCTTCACCAAGTATTCGACGAGCGTCGACGCAACTGCCTTGTCTTGCGTGCCATCGATCCCAACTTCCTGGGTGGTCGGATTGGCTCCTATGACGAAAATTGCATCCTTGGGCATGCCAAGGATGGTCCCGGAGATTGCGGACACAACACGGAGAGGGGTCTGATTGTTGACCTGGTACACGACGGACGCGTAGTCGGGGCGTTCGACGAGGCCCCACTCTGTGGTCTCGACAATGAAGCGGCCAGTGGCAAATGGACCACCAGCTGCGGCCCGGGCGTCGGTGGTGGCGGGGACAGGTGGTAAGTCATTAAGTTTGGTGGCCCAGCTATTCTCATCGTTGGGATCGACAGTCGGAGCGACCTCATCCGCGCCAGAAACTGCCGGAGCGGGCCCGGGGTGGTCGACGGTGTCGGGACTGGTCTCCACCAAGAAGGCTCCGCGGGCATTGCTTCCAGCGGGAGTCCCGCTGAGCTCCCAAAGGATTTCAAGACGGGCACCGAGGCTTTTACTACAGTCACGGAACACGTAAGTAAGGGACTGGTATCGAGGAGGTTGATTTCATCTACCTCGGAACTACGTGCGCGCCATACATCTTGACTTCCCCAAGATGGCCACCGTTCACGCTCGGGTCGAAGGTGAATGGCGCATGCTGTTGGACATAGTGATGAGATTTTTAGTAAGAGGAAAATGGAGAGTATACTTTCCCGCTCGGTTCCATTCGAATCGTATAAGGTTGCTCACCACTCTTTAGGAGGATCGGGGGGTAAGAGATTGAGGGCAGTGATCTTCAGCGTTGTCCCTTTCGGGATGGCTTTGATATAGATTTGTTCTTTGACAGTACCGACCATCTTTGAGGAGAGGGAGGTTGGGAGACTCGACTCCAAAGGTGCTGGAGTATTTAAGTGAATTTCGTGGGACAAGCTTCCGATTTCCAACCGAACTCCATGCGACGTTAGGCCTCCTATTTCAGCACATCGAAGCACACATCATAATGCATATCGGAAGAGTAGACACGCCGCGCAAAAATCCACATATGAATTCATTCGAATGCTCACTCACACCATGCCGTCATTCCTACGACTTCGATATCTATCCATTAGCTTTGTTCGCGCAGCGCTTTAGGGTCCAGGAATAATATGTTGAAGGGGAAGCTATCGGAAACTCCCTAAATCCCGTTGATCGAGTGACTCAGAAGGCGAAGAACTACATTCATGCAAGAAATGTAGTGGTCCCGGGCGACTTTGAAACATGAATTGAAGAGGTCGGGTGGATGATATATCGGGAGTGTAGCCTTTGACTGCCTTGGGTTTAGGTGGAGGTGTATTTGGGTTTGAAAGTGAATCCTGTCGATCAAGTGACTTAGGAGTGGAAGAGATACATCAATGGAACCAATGTAAATGTCCCCACCGAACCAAATTATTTGTGAGATTCGGATCAGAAACAAGCATAAATGTGGATGTCCCAAATTTGGATTTGCTATCGCCTAATTTGGAGTTAACCTCGGCGAATATCCTTTGAGAACGTGCTTGATGATCGAACTCCGCTTGAACTGCAGCCTCTTGAGTGCTCTTAAGCGCCTACAACAGGTAGTGTACTGACTGAAAGGCCTTTCACAGAGCGAGCATACTGGCCCTTGAGATGAGACTGCCCTGCTTGTCATGCAGCTTCCCTCTTGTGCTCCTTGCGATATGCGAATCAGTGAAATATGCTAACTAGCGCAAGAATGTCGGTTGGCAAAGGCTCTGTCCCATCAGCAAAACGGGGGGGTCGAAGCCTCGTCATACCTTGTCGATTTTGAAAGGCGAGGAGCAAAATGAATGGCAGGACCTTACTTCACACGCGACCGAAAAGGTAGAACGAAGTAAAGCTGGACGATCATGGTTTGATTCGAGGATCAAGGAAAGGTGCGGCAACATCAAGTAAAGGTTGTCTTGAACGCTAAAGAGGCAATGTAAATTACAATCAACTAACAAAGTAATGTGAGCTGATGATAGTATTAGCAGTTATGGTAGTACTAAGAAGAAATGCGAAGGCAATGCAAGTGAAACCGTCCAGAACATTGGAATAGCAAAAAAGAACGCAAAAAAACGAATGATTATCGAGCTGGTATACATAATGTGAAGAGCGAGCGGTCTTAGCATTAACAAGTGCGTCCGAATCCTCAGAGGCATCAGCGCCGGGAGCTGGGACGCTTGCTGCACGTTGAGGAGAAGCGGGTGGACTACTTGGTGGCGACGAGGGTGGAGGGGCAGGGGAGCTATTGGTGATCCACAGGGTGACGTTGAAGCACTTGGATTTGATGAGCTTTAACTGCGTAGCCCCATACTACCAACGCTTCACCTTACCTCATTATACCTTGCCGTACCTTGTTCACCTTTCTATCAGAGGATACCCTCTTCACCGATGATTACCTTGTATACCTTTTATTCTCCAGCTCAATATTTTAAACACGGAAGATCTCATTTATCTACTATTACCTCAAAACAATGTGATTATCTTGCCAGCCCAATGAGGTGTTCTTCACTGACGAGTTGGTCTTGAGGTAATCCCATACCTCGCGAGATCTCGAATGCTTGATTTTGCTGATGCCAGAGTCGCGTTGATCCTCCCGGATGCTCAGTCGGGGTCAGCCTGCTGGAACGCGAATTTGAAGAATAGCTGATATTTCCTGTAGTTTAAACAACCTCCGACCCTTTTCCAGCCTGAAGTATGACTGTCAAGAACATGCGCCAGTAATGCCATAACCTTATCTCTCGTTTAGATAGTACATACTATGCGCCTGGCACCACCAGCCAGCACATCTCATACATGCCGAGAATCCTCGGCTAGCAAGGCAATCCGAAAGGAGAATAGCTTTGCAGGAGTCCCCGGAGCCAAAGTCGAATTGCTTTTGAATGAAATTCTCGCGCAAGCAAATCGGAGCGCCAAATCGGAGCCATCAGCTCCAGTTTTTCGTGCTCACCAAATTCAAATAGGTCCTAAGAACCGCAACGAAAGCCCTATTTTGTGAGGAAAGCCCGAAATCAATGAAAAGAATTTACCCACTGAGGGCCGCGAACCAGTCGCGTGGGGCTTTGAGTTTGGTAACGTTGAAGGTGGGGACTCGCTGAAGTCCCGTTGAAAAGGTGACTCCCAGCTGTTTAGGAGTCAATAGACACACTTTCTCGAACCTCACTTCTTGATATTTGTTAGAGTTTGGGAGCAGAATACTAATTCCGAGGCATTTTTGGCTCGGGTACTACGGGGGGTCGTTGCATGCCAAGATGGTGCTTCCGGCATCTGCATCCATCACTCCGGCCGCTGTTTTCCGTTGTTCCAGTCAAAAATGCCTCGGAACTTGCCGTGCAGCGCATCGGCCACTTCACACAAGTGCATGTCTCTTTGAACGGAGTGGGAGCAAACAAAGACATACAACGTCAGTCTGGCTAAGGGAGACTACCGTTGCTCCCACCTCGATAGTCTCAAATTTATGACGTCGATGGTTGAGCCCCGAGTGTCTGGTCGAATATTGCGATCCTAAACGGTTTGTTTGGCCGCCCCACTTGCTCAAAGAAAGATTGAGAGCAACGTTTCGAGGAAACGGGTCTATCGAATCCTAAAGAGCTGTAGAAGTTGAAGAAAGACGTTTATGGAAGGAATGTAAATGGTAGTGGACTTCGATTGGTTTTTGGTGGAAGTTTGGTAAAGTTGGAAGTGAGTTGCCGATCCCTGATTCACACTGACTAAGTGACTTAGAAGTCGAGAAGAGATACATTTATGGAAGGAGATGGCTTTTGGATGGGTAATATGTCGGGAACGAAAGTCAACCGAAAGTCTATTTGAGTTTGGTGACGTTGAAAGCGAATTCCCGTTGATCAAGTGACTTAGTAGAAGCTGAGGGGTACGTTCATGGAAGGAATGTCGATGTCTCGAACGACCTCGAAACGTCGATTGAAGTGATCCGGATGGGTGATATGGCGGTAGTAGACTCGTACTGGTTTTTTGTGGAAGTCTGTTTGAGTTTGGTAATGGTGAAAGTGAACTCCCGTTAATCGATTGACTTGGTAAAAGCTGAGGGGATACATTCATGGAAGGAATGTCGATGTCTCGAACGACCTCGAAACGTCCATTGAAGTGATCCGGATGGGTGATACGGCGGAGGTGGGCTTTAACTGGTTTTTGGTGGAAGTCCATTAAAGCTTCGTGACGGTGAAAGTGAACTCCCGTTGATCAAGTGACTTAGTAGAAGCTGAAGGGATAGACTCATCGAATGGATGTAAATGCCCCGAACAGCCTCAAAGCATCTGCGTGTGGTTTTCTTGGAAGTGTGTTTGAGTTTGGTGATGTTGAAAGTGAGGCGGGGCTCCGTAAATTCCCGTTGGTCAGGCTAATCAGGAGTTGAAGGAATGTATTCATAGGAAATGGGAGAGATCGGTGTACGCAAAAACAAAAACGAAATCAAAACGAGATCAGCAATGGGAGATTCAACAGGAGATTCAATGATATTTCTTGTGACTCGGCTAAGTAGGATTCTGGCTGCTTATTGAGGGGGATTGAACGCGCTGTTGATAGTATATCCATGCGCAACACCCACAAAATAATAGTGGAGCACTCCGTTCGGAGCAAGGGCTCAGAGCCCGGGCAGCCAAATATGTGGATTTGTCCGATAGCTGCAGTGTAATTTTAATCTCGCCCTGAGTTCAAGTTTCGCTGAGCGCTGACCTGGTTTGTGATCCAATATTCAAGGCTTGTATACATCATGAGGGCCTAAAGACACCCGCGGACAGCAGGAGCTCGTTGCTGGGTTGCTGGTGGGATCTTCTGAATAAACGTTTGTATTAGGGTATTAAAGCGAGCACTCTGGCATTGTAACAGGTCAAGCAAGTCGTGAAGTCCACAGCGTTGAGAACATTTACATTTATTCCGAGATTCACGGTTGCAAAGTAGAGAGCGTGCTTATATGAGCAACAAGCGAGGTGGGAGAGAGGCGAACCGGTTCGAATGGCAGAGGCCGCTTGATTGCTGCCAGTGATCGAGCCTACCGCGACACGCAACCGCAACGATGGACGATGGGCCGTTGTTGGCTATCACCACGAGCTCTTGCCAAATATTCGTCCACGTTCTCAACGCTCTCGACCGGCGCAATGGCCTCCTTCTTTTTCCAAGAACGCACTGTCAGCAACGGCATGATGGAGAAATTATTTCGAACGACCCAATGATCAAACCTGAAACAATCCAGCAACCGATACCAGGACTCTGGCAAGAGGATTCAGCTCTTCGACACGAGCTCAACACGGAGAATTTGGTTCTGGAATACCTCGATAAGTCCCCAGCGGTTGGAGGTGCATCGTCGCCCTGTGTCTCGCAAGTTAGGAGGACATTGCTGTAGCGGTAGGGGTTCGGCACATTGTCATAGCATCAAGGTTGGCAGATTTTCTCTGGCTGCAGTCCATTGACCAAGATTGCTCATCGGCAATTCCTTCTCCTGGTCAGGAAAGGACTTATCACTAGCTGCAGGGGCTTAAGTGGTTGCCCGTCTAGCTTTCAAGCCGCACGAGCTCGCGACCCCTTTGACACCTCGGAGCGGCTTCACCTCGCAATCGCACTCGTTTCAAGCTTTGCGTGAACAGATACAACCCCCTCAGAGAGATCCGAAAGCTGGCTGATAATGACTTGCCGGCTTGCAAACCGTTGCTTCAAGGCCCCACTACCGGCGGCCTCGCCCATACTGCTGCCCATTTAGCGAATGCCGTCATCGACACTGGCCAGGCTGCCCTCTCGACCTCGAGCGTCTGGGGGTAACCCGTTGGCAACGTCGGGCGAGCATTTTGCCAGCATCGGTGTGATGCTGCAGTTCGATGGGATCGGCAGCAATACTTCTCGCCATCCAAATAACCGGGAATGGCGTTTGTGCATCTGCACGCTGCGCCCCGGGAATGGACTTTGGCTTGTATGCCTGACGAGAAGCTTTTGATTGCCAGAGGGGGCGTCGAGGCAAGGTGCCTTCTGTGATGACCAAGCAACGGAGCAACGCAAGGGAGAAGGCAAAGCTTCCGTCCGTTTTTTCTGCACAGGCGGCCTATGGACAAGACCTGGACGTTTTAGAATAGCGGTGTCCACGTCCCGCCAGTATATTGGACCGTCTGGTAAGAGCAGCATTATCCTGTTTGGTCTTGCTACGACGCTGAGCAACCTTTTCAGGCAACAGGCCAGCAGGCTGAAGCTCGTATCTACGCGAGATCGATTGGCATTGCAGGCATGAACGATGGGATAGCTCCTGAGGGACGGTTGGTGGTGTGACTTTTGACGCAATGTTCAGCAGTGTCATCGGGCAGAGTTTTGGATAGGCCTCTACTGTGGAGCCCTGGCCGCTGGGATGCTGCTCGCTAGCAGACGATGGCCCCCAGCGTTGAATGGAGACTCAAGAACCAGCACGGGAGATGAATGGCGGACGTGGGAGAGCAGGGAAGTGAAAACCGTAGACGGATTGGACGGTGACTAGCCCCCAGGGTTGAGCTAGGTTGTGTCGCAAGGTTGTGGGACATTGCGGTACACTGAGAGGCAGTCGAAGACCCCTAGCGGCGCGGGTAGTGTCGAACGTGAGGGCAGCAATATGTTAAATAAAAGGCCACGCACCAGGACTTCCTGAGTCTCCTCCATGCCAGCGGCCATCCATGTTCAACCACCGACGCCAAAGAATGTTGTCAAGGTAGGCCTTCCAACCATCGAGCGCGACATGCTCTGACGTTTGTCTTCCAGAATAAACTTCGCCTATAATAGCGGCAGTCAGCAAGGCTCTATTGCATCCACAATAATAGGAACACTTGGGCCTGTATTTTCCGTCCGCTCTCGCCTCTTCATTGGCCTCTTCATTGGCCTCTTCGCCAACCATTGTGCGAGCGCACGTCAACATCTCTGCTCAGGCACCTGCTACCACCGGTGAACAAATGGCCTCTTTTCTCCTTACGGCACATTCCCACTCGCACTTATGCTTGATTTGCTCCGACCCCGCTTTCATTTGACAAATCGAGCGACAGGAATGTCAATCGACGCTAGAAACACCCGTTTTGACTGCAATTTGGCCCCAAAAACACGAAATTCCTCTCCGACCTGGCCTCGAGCCCACGAAGGAGACCGGGGATCTGATTTCCCCCTTGGCGCTCAATTCATTCAAGAAAATTCTTTGCCAGGCAGCGTTCGGTCGCCTGCTCAAGGCCGTGATCCTGGACCCTGATTTCCTGGCAATATAAACCACCGGAGGTCGCTCCGCCGGCTTCTTCCTCTTTTTCTTGCTCCACCACCACCTCACACCTTCTGCCGCTGGCTCTGGCCACGAAGCAAGGAAGAGTCCTGTCTCAGGCTCTTTCCTCTCGGCCCACCGCTCCTTCGTCCTTCCTTTTTTGCTATCTACCAACTACTCTCCGCTATTCTATTCTACAACAAGCTGATATATTTTTCTCGACATAATCTCGTTGGCATTCAGTTCATACAATATGCCTCCCTCCCGTCTCCCGTTCCCGTCCTTTTCGCTCGTACTCACTGCGGCCAACGGCGACGCTTTGCTCACGATGCAAGATTTCAATCCTGCGCCGACCAGCGTCGAAGTCAGCCTGCAGCTTCCACAGCTCAGTGCGATCGTGACCACACCCACCCTTTTGCAACCACCCGATAGTGATCCTCTCATGGTATGTGCCTACTGGTGTCAGAAGGCGATAGCTTCGGTGTTGATTGCCTTCCAGCAAACAGTCGATACGCGCTTCCAAGGCCAGTTCGCGTATCAAGCGCGTTACGCCGTAAGCCTATCTATCTATTTGTGAGTACGTTCGGTCACTGACGAAGGTCAATTTATCACAGACCGATGCTGGAAAACCCAGTGACGAGGACAACGACAACCAGAGCGACATCGGGACGGTTTATGAGCCGTGTCCTGTCGCTCTCGCGCACGAGCTTCATGCCTTTGGAGAGTCTGCGCACACTCGTCGTCCTCGACATTATCGCCGCCGTAACTCTCCTAGTTTGCTAAACCGTTTGGGCATGAAGGTAAGCCGATTGCTGTGGTCGTGACCGCCGTTGACAAGGGTCTTGTAGCTCTCTGCCTTCTGGCGCAAACTTCGTTATCTTGGCGCGTCGATTCTCTGCGGGGGCATTTAGACCAGTGGAACCAAAGGCAAAGTGAATGCAAGAAATGCACGACGACCCACACTCCGTCTTCCAGTATAGAGGCTTCAAATCTCCCGACACTGTGCTTCATAGGATTCCGATCTTGTCAACCTTGTATATTTTGTTCCGGCGAAGCTGTTTCTAACAGTTCTTCGACTTGGTACCAGCGAATCATGGACTGATATTTCTTGGATTGTCTTGCATATTGTGCGCCACCACGACCCCACACCGCGAACATCTTCTTGAGTATCGCGAGCGAGTTTTGCTTGTAATCTTGGACGTGCGTTGTTTCAACGTCTTGACAGGGCCTCTCACTCACGTCTTTGGGATACAGATCCTCATGCAGTGCAATCAACTTGAATGGTCTTCCGCCGTTCTCGTACAGTGCTTCACGTAGAAATATTGTCATTTTGACGCACACAATATCGTTTCATGTCTTTGTCTTTGGACGCGTCTTGCGAAATTCTGTTTGCTCGTTCGAAACATTGTAAATAGCTCATAGTCACTCACTCACAATGTCAAAGCTTGAATCGACCTGTTTGCATGCTTTGAAGCTTTGATGCTGGCGATCACACACGTTCAGACTTCTCGGGGAGTCGATGCTTGATAATATCTTCAGATTGCTCCGGCAAAAATCAGTGCTTTGTCGTTCTTTAAACTTGACGGTGATGAAAACTGGAGCTCCTGAGGCAGGATCAGGATGCAGCCGTGTGGTGGTACGGTGACGTTGAAGCTCGCTTCAGGTTTCTTCAGAGTATCTTCTCTTCTTGATTTATGTGCTTTGGGGTGCTACGCTTCAAATTGCAGGCTTGGGATATCTTGATCCATCCGCGTCTGAGCTCAACGATTGACGAGTATTCAGCGATATCAGCCATTTGTATTCAAGCAAGACGGTAACGTAGGATAAACGAAGGAGGAGTGGAATAAGTAGGGGAATACTTGAGCACGATGAAGGCAGGAGGAGGAAGTGGAGGGAAGCAAGGGGTGTGTGGGAGTGTCGGGCTGGCGCGTCGCCTTATATGAGCCATTGGATATGACTCGTCGGCATGGGTCCGTGCGTAACATTTCCATTTTGAGCGAGACCCGATAGTGCAGCGGCCGAGCTGAAAAGTTGCTTCTCGCCGTCTGCTAGCACGGCTCTATTGTTGCAAAACATTGTGATGATTCTATGAAGCTCGACCTGAAGCTTAACTCATTCGAAAGTCTGTGAAGGGCGCACATGATGATGTAACTTTGTAGCTATATTCCTGCCATAAGATGATGCAGGGGGGCGAATACACATGTGAGTTTAGTCTGACGACGGGAGACTAAATTTCCGCTAGTGGTGTAAAAAAAATCTGCGAGTTCCCGCCGAAACTTTTGCAAATTCCTGTATATCTTCCTTACTACACCTAAGCGCTTGCAGTCACTGATTGACTCGAATCTCCGCCTCCTTGATCTTCAAGAGTCAGGCGTCATTTGAGAATCCGTGATGGTTTTCGGGCGGGTTTTCCGCTGCCACTTTCTCTGTTGCCACTTTTCGTGTAATGTCTGGATTACTCGATGGAATTCTTGGTCATGGCTCTGTAACATTTGTGATCAAGTGTCGGTCCGTGAGGGTCGTCAAGATGAAAATTCATTAGCGACTTACTTCGAGCTCTAGGAGAACATGCGACAAGAGGGCCAGCCAACCGTCTGCTATCCTTTTGGAAAGTGATGAGATAGGTGGTCCGTATTCCTCCTCGACATATTGGTCCACTATTTCCCATCTCTTGATTTTCTCAAAATCACTACCTGTGGAGAGAAGCTGCGGAATGCAGCTAAACTCAGGTCTACGTGTATTGAACCCCGTCACAAGGAGGTGGCATACGAGCGACCTACTTTGAAGCGAAGTTGCTGAAATCCCGCGGTTTGGTTCAAACTCAGTACAGAGCGTTCCGAGCAGTATAAAAATGTACATACCATCCCTGTCCAAAGCCCTGACGCAGGTGACAGTCACAAATTCAGCAGCGCGGGATTCTGGAACGAAGAGGCTCTTCGAACGACTTGCGCTATCAAGGAAATCCCGAAAAGATTTGTGGTAAAACTGGAAAAATTTGGGAGGCTCGTCGGTGACAAGTGACCGAAGGTCAGATATGAGCCACGGATGTGAGCTATCTTCCAAACACAAAATCTCATCCGACACGTCAAGCGGAGCGATAAAAGGACTGGTCCAACGACCTTCCTGTAGCAGTTGGTATGCCCTGAGCAGTAGAGGGAAGTCCCTATCAGGGTGTGCAGCCTCATACGCTTCTTTAGCAGCAGATACGATATTGGTATAAAGAAGGTCCAGCGCAGCGAAGGGTTGCGCTCGATCCTCGGGTGTCCAGGTAAGAACAGCTCGCAATCTGTCCACAGGAGAACTTCGTCGTTCCGATACGAACTTGATCACTGTCGCTGCGTAGATGAACTGTCCCGATGCATTGAGGACCAAAGTCTCGATGTCTTCCTCCGACGGCCATGAGGGCGACTGTGCTCGGGGGTCACCACTTCTTCGGCCTATATCGCGGAGCCTCCTCCATAATACGCGACGAATGTCACCACTGGCGTCGTACTGGTCGCTGAGTTGGATGTGATATGCCTTTTGGTGGAGATGTCCGGCAACTTCCAGTGCGCTTCGAATTGCCCATTCTGGTCTGCTAGCAATGAAAACGCGGAAAGGAAGTGTGTTGTTTTGGAGAAGGCAATCGTCGATTGTTGCTAGGAGCTCGGCTTGGCGCTGTTCGTCGGTGCACTCATCCAGCCCATCGATGAGGATGGCGTAAGGGAGGGCCGCAAGCTCGGGTTTCGAGAATTCTCGGGAAAGGTCCTCTATGGGATCGACGATGAGCTTGTTCATCTGCGTCTTCAACGATTTCTCGAAGATCAATGGATCCTTCGTCACGGCTCCGGAAATAGCCTCTCGGAGCACAGGGCTATTGGACCCCAGCTGGTAAGCGATCGTTGGAATCACGGCAGATACCGTGTTTCGAGTAGGGTCGATCGACGAGAAAAAGAATGTCGAGGACAAGATGTCCAGCCCGGAACACCTCTCCGCGACCGTCTGCTGCAATGCCGACTTTCCTGAGCCAGCAGCGCCCGTCATGCATAGCAAACGCTGAGACGACTCTCGGTCTTGAATCCACCCTACCAGCTCTTCAATCACCTCCACACGGGTGTCCTCGTCGCATTTTGGTGGGTCAAAACGGTATTTGGAATTGTGCAGCGCATTTGGGGCCGTATTCTGCAGTAACCGCTCCCATCCTGGAAAATCATAAACAACAGATGAATCAACTTGGCGAATTCGATGTGGGAGATGGCAACGCACCACTGTGGTCGTTCGAGTTGGATCCATGCTGATGTGCGTTGATTTGCAGGCCGCCGTTGACGACAAAACCGCTTGCGTGGGGGAAGAAACTTGACGATGCTTCGGCGCTCGACTCCCTGGCCTGTGTTATCTTCAACCCGCTCGTAGAGGTAGAGGATGTGACTCCTCTGGAGGTTGGATTCCCTAGTCGCCACTCTTCACGGCTCGAATTAGTCGCAGTGTTCGAAGCAACAACAATTGGCGACGCCACTTGCACGACCCGCTCTGCTGGTACTTGATCTTGAAGATCAGGCTGCTGGCCGACAGTTCGGTCACCTTTACTCTTCTTCGACCAAGGCCAGCGCAAAGGTGGTTTCGAAGATGTGGCCTTAGACTTGGGGGTCATCCTGGCCGCTGATACAGGTGTGGTGGAGGGTCGCGGATTGACGGTTGAAAGCAAAGCTGTGAATTCCCAGGCCGAGGCGGCTCAGCGCTTGCTTCTAGGCGCCCCTGTACTTTTTAGTTGAGTTTTCCGGCGGTTGGTCATTCATGTAAAAGTACGCCTCCTCCTATGAAATTCCCTTCTACCGCTCTTTCATAGGTTTCTCTTCTTCTCAAAATCTCCATCAAGCCAGTCTAGGGAGAGCCAGGCTCATCTCCGACGATGCCCCTAGCTGCGAAAAGACTTGTCTCCTCGACCCGGTCCTTGTTCTCATCACAGTACCACATCGAAGAACTCATCAGCGATGGGGTCCTCGCGTTGGACATATGGCGTGGTGTATCCCAGCGTCCAGGTGTACACAAGATCTGAGATCCGAAGCTTTTGAAGGGCCATTCCTGCTTGATTTCTAGGCTTCTGATCCAAGGTCATCGAGCAGAGCACGACATGTCTTCTTGTCCCATTTATAGAATCCATCCCAAGCGATCTTCAAAGTGTCCTGCGGTGTTGCACCGGGAAAAAATTGGTGGAAATCAGGCTCTGGAGTTGCCATTCTGTCAGCTAGCGCGTATCCGAAATAGTGGAACAACCAAAGACCCTGTCGTGAAGGTGGTGATAGGTCTGAGATGGGCCCGAGCATAAATATTCCGTTTGCTCGGTGAACTTCTCCAACAAAGGTTGCAAAAGTTTGACGCGACCGACGGAAACCGGCGATTTCGAGATTCCAGAATATCACGGGACACCAAATCTCTACACCAAATTGTTACGGATATGCCCTGAGCCTCTACGACGATTGCTTGAATCAGCCGTTCAAAGCAATCAACTTGAACTTGCGGCAAGCAGGCCCGTGTCCTCATATCCGCAGAAGTTGCTGGCATGGGCATAAAGAGAATTTGAAGACCTTTCGGAGAGACTTGAGCCAGTCTCTCCTCGGTGCAGTGTGAAGGCGTAGTAGGTAGAAGATATAGAATGGCGAAAGTAATTCATTATTGTGAGTAATCCAATATCCTTTCACCCTCGATAACAGCCTACTTCTGGGAGGAAGTTCAGCAATGATCATCGTAAGTGAAAACGGCGATCTCCAGAGGAACTCCCTCCTGAATTCACTCCTGTGGTTCTGGCTGCTTATCGAGGAGGAATTTAAAGGTCAATACGCATGCATGATACCCACAAAATAGCACAGAAGGACTCAGTAATACAGTCCGAATTCCGGCAGACGATTCAGTGCCTTAGCAGTCAAATCTGCGAGTTGTTCCATAAAACATAAATTTCAAAGTAATTATAATATTGTACAGAGATTCACCGAGCGCCGACCTGATTTGTGTTGTGGTCCAAGACTCGTATACATGACGAGTCTGAAGGCACCGCGGGACAGCAGGAGCTCTTCGCCTGGTTGCTGCGGAGGCCTTCCAAATGGGTGAACTGCCCAACCCTAACGTTTGCTTTAGAATACGGCTTCAAATAGGTGTTGAGGCGAGCCGGGACTCTGGCACAATAGCTGGTCAAGCAAGTCGTGAGGTCCAAAGCAATGAGAGCATTTATTTCGAGATTCCCCGTCACAAAACAAACAGAGAGTTTATGAGCGGGCAACCAGGCAGTGGGAGAGGCGAACCGGTTCGAACGGCGCCGCCTGGGGCCGCTTGTTGGCTTGATCGCTGAATTATGCTGAATCGAGCCCACCGCGACGCACAACGATGGACGATGCACCGCTACTGGATACCGACCACTACGAGCTTTTGACAAACATTTGTTCGACATTCTCAACCCTCTCGACCAGCCCCACGACCGCCTTTGTCGTCCGAGAACGCACTGTCAGCAAGGGCATGGAGCAACTCCCTCGACTGACCCAATGACCAGACGATTCGGCAGCCAATACCAAGACCTGGCGAAAGGATTCAGCTCTTCGACACGAGCTGAACACTGAGAAGTTGATTCTGGAAAGCCTCGAGGAGTGTCGTCGTTCTATGTCTCGCAAGTCTCGCAGGGGAAGAACGTCGCTGGGGCGATGGGGATTTGGGATGTCGTAGCTTCAAGATTGGCAGTCTCTGGCTGAAGTGCCAATAGCCAATGTGTCACAGGAGTATGGGCAAAAGGGTCGACTGCCAGCGAGCTTCTTTTTCTACCGCAACTCGGGCGATCGAAGCAAGATGACCAAGTTTGCGGTAACCCTAGCCAGTCAAATGGCGGCTGCCATCCCTGCAACTAGACGATTCATCGAGGATGCCGTGAATGGGGACCCCTCCTTGTTAACGCGTGGGGTTTCTCTGGCTACCCAGATGGAGCGCTTGGTATACAAGCCATTCCAAGCCGCTGTCGACCTAGGCCTCATGCTCAAAGCCCTGGTTAGAGGACCTTTCCTAATCGTCATCGATGGTCTCGACGAATGCGAGGATAAGGAGGAGGTGAAGGAGTTTATTACACATTTACTCGATTTCTTCAAGTCATCATTGATAATCCCCTCTCCCCAGTCAAGAAAAGACCCATCGCCATCTGCAGGGTTTCAAGCGGTTTCCCGTCTTGTTTTCAAGCCGTGCGAGCTGGCGATGCCTTTCGACACCTTGAAGCGGCTTGACTCTGACTGACGGTCGCAACCGTACCCCCTCAAGCTTTGCCTGAACCAATACAGCCCGCCTCGGAGAGGATCCGAAGGCTGGCTAGTAATGTCTCAGACGGCTTGCGAACCCCTCCACCCAGTGCGTGGCGCGGCCTCACGGGTACTGATGGCCATTTGGCGAATGCGGCCATGGGCATTGCCCAGGCTGCCCTCTCGACCTCGAATGCCTTGGCCTAACCTCTCTGCAACGTCGAGCGGGTATTCTGCCACCATCCGTATGCTGCAGTTCGATGGGACTGACGGCGGTGCCGCTCGCTATCCGCCCAACCGAATATGGCATTTGTGTATCCGAGTCTGCACGCTGCGCCCTGTGGACGGGTCCTTGCTTGTACGCCTGGCGAGAAGATTTTGGTTGCTAGAAGGAGCGTCGAGGCAAGGTGCTTTGTGTGGTGACCACGCAGCGGAGTCGGGAGGAGAAAGCAAAGCTTCGGCTGCTTTCTTTTCTGCGTAGGCGGCCTATGGAACAGGACCTGGTCGTTTTCCAGTAGCTGTGCCCACACCCCGCCGGTATAGTGGGGCAACCTGGTAAGAACAGCATTATCCCTTTTGGTTTTGCTTTGACGCTGAACGGTCCTTCTTCCAACAGGACAGCAGGCTGAGGCTCGCCCTACGCGAGATCGAGTTGGGGTTACAGGCAGGAAAGACGTCGGGGACGGCATGGATCCTAGTCGTCGACGGTTTGAAATGGCACTGTAACTTCTGACGTGATCTTCAGCAGTGTGATTGGGCAGAGTCTTGAGGATGTCTTTTCTCTGGAGCCCCGGTTACTGGTGCTGCCAGCAGGCGATGGCGCCGAGCCATTGACGAGACTCGAAAACTGGCATGGGAGGCGAATGTGTAGAGTGGGTTTGGAGCGAATCATGAAGCAGAGACCGTGGACCGATGGGGAGATGGATAGCCTCTATAGCTGAGGTTGTGTCGCGAGGGTGTGGGATAGTGCGGTCCACTGAGGGTAGCAGTTGAAGAAGGAGCCTGGTGGCGCGTCTAGTGTCGCACGTCAAGACAGCACGGTGCTGAGTGAAAGGCCACGCACCAGGTACTAAGTCTCCTCCGTGCTAAACGATCGTCCGTGTCTGACCACTGACGCCAAAGAGTTTTGTCAAAGGCCTTCCGACCATTGTGTGTAACCTGCTTTGACGCCCTTCCTTCAGAACAAAACTCGCCTGGAATAACAGCAGTCAGCAAAGGCTCGTTTGAATCTAGGAAAATAGGAAGACTTGGCCCGTGTGCTGTATCCCTCCTCTCTCGCCTCTTCACTGCCCTCTTCGCCAACTGCCAGGCAATTGCGTCTCAGCCGGCCAACATTTCTGCTCAAGCACTGCCGCTGGTAGTAAACAAATGGCTTTCTCCTTACGGCACGTTCCCGCTCGCAGATATACTCGATTTGCACCAACTCCGCTTTCATTTGACAAATTGAGCAACAGGGATGTCAATCGAGGCCAGGACCACCCCTTTTGACTTCAATTTGGCCCCAAACTCATGAAATCTTTCGCCAACGGGGGTCTCGACCTCACGAAGGAGACCGGGGATCTGATTTCCCCTGGCGCTCAATTCATTCAAGAATATTCCTTGCCAGACAGATTTCGGTCGCGTCCTCAAGGCCCGTGATCCTGGACCCTGATTTACTGGCGATATAAACCGCCGTTTTTCGCTCCGCTGGCCTCTTTCCAGTTTTCTTCGCTCCACCACCACTTTACACCTTCTGTCGCTGGCTCCGGCCACGACGCAAGGAAGGGCCCGATTTCAGGCTCTCTCCTCTCGGCCCACCGCTCCTTCGCTCTTCTTTTTCTTCCGTCTACCAACTACGCTGCCCTATTCTATTCTATAACAAGATTCTATATTTTCCTCAATAATTCCGTCACCATTCAGTTCATACAGCTCCCCAAGATGACTCTCTCGCGTCTCCCGTTCCCGTCCTTCTCGCTGAGTCTCACTGCGGCCAATGGCGACCCTTTGCTCCTGATGCAGGATTTTAATCCTGCGCCAACGAACATTGAAGTCAGTTTGCATCTTCCGCAGCTCAGTGGAATCGTGACCACACCCACTCTCTTGCAACCGGCCGACAATGATCCTCTCATGGTAAGTGCCCATTGCTTCAGAAGGCGATAGCTTGAGTGCTGATTGCCTTCCAGCAAACAGTCGATACCCGCTTCCAGGGCCAGCTCGCGTATCAAGCGCGTTACGCCGTAAGCCTATCTATTTTGTGAGTACGTTCGACCGCTGATGAAGGATAATTCATCACAGACCAAAGTGTAACGATGTTACACGTAGACTACATACGGACCCACAACGCGATCACATGACATATTGCTTCCATATATATATATCTGGACAGACACGACCTATACCTTACCTCTTCTTCCGTTTCCCCTCATCTCTGTTTATCCTCCGTCCTGTATCATCTCGAGACCCCTCAACAATACACGTTGATCTAACGTATATCGTTCGTGAGTGTCTCCTAGTGTAGCCGTCGTGAGACGGCTTCCACAAAGGTGGCAAATCCAGTCATGAAGGCGACGGCAACCAGAGCGAGACCGGGACGGTTTATGAGCCCTGTCCTGTCGGTCTCGAGCCTCATGCTTTTGGAGAGTCTGGGCACACTCGTCGTCGACGTCGTCCCACCCGCTGTAGATCTCCTAGTTTGCTGAATCGTTTGAACATGAAGGTAAGTCGATTGTTGCCGTCGTGACCACCGCTGACATGGGTCTTGTAGTTCTTTGCCTTTTGGCGAAAACTTTGTTGCCTCGGCGCCTCGATTCTCTGCAGAAACATTTAGACCAGTGGAACCAAACAATCAAGGCAAAGTAGATGCAAGAAATGCACCACGTCTCACACTTCGTCTTCCGATATAGAGGCTTTGACTCCTCGACACCGTGTACCATAAGATTCCGATCTAGTCGACTTTGTATGTTTCCTTCTCGCGATGCTGTTTTCACAGTCTTCGGCCTGGAGGTGGCTAATTTCCGACTGATATTTCTTGGACTATCTTGCTTATTGTACATCACCACGGCGATGCGAAAACCCTCTTGGGGAGTTATACTTGCAATCTTGTATGTCGAGCTACGACATCGTGACAGGATATCTTACTCACATGTTGTTATATTTTGGGGTTTGCAGATCATACAGTGCCGCTTGCTTCTCTTCCGCGCTGAGCCTACCAACGCAAAATGCTCTTCTCCCCTTGTTGAGGGACAATGCTTCATGCAGGATTTTTGTTATTTGAACGCACGCACGATCGCTTCATGTCTTCGCCTTGGGATATGTCTTGCGAAATTCTGTTTGTTCGAAGCATTGTAAATAACTCATGGGTCACTCACAATCTTGAAGCTTAAGGGATAGATCGATTGTGTGTCTGGAACTTTGAAGCTGATTGGAGGCTGATCACATATTTTCAGACGTCTTGAGATGTTGGTATTTGATACTATCTTCAGAATATCTTGGCAGAATGTAGCACCTTGTCGTTCTCTTTAAGACGATGGTGATAAAAGCTCGAGGTCTGAAGCGTGACCAGCATGCAGCTGTGTGATGGTACCGTGACGTGACGTTGAGGCTTGCTTCCGATTCATTTAGAGTATCTTCTCTCCTTGGATAGGTAGGTGCTACGCTTCAAGTTGCACGTTGGAAAGATCTTGGTGCATCCGTGTTGCTGAGCTCAACGACGATAGACGAGTAATCAGATATATTAGCCATTCGTATTCAGTCAGGATGTTAAGGTAGAATAGACGAGAAAAGGGATAATATTAGTAAGGGTATACTTCGATGGGATGAATAAAATTGGAGGCGGGAGGAAAATGGAGGGAAGCAAGGTGTGCGTGGGATTGTCGGGCTGACGCGTCGGCTTATAGGACTCGTCGGCACGGTCCGTGCGCGATTCAGATATTCCTATTTTGAACGAGGTCGGCAAATGCCGACGTGTTGGATCTGGCGGCCAACCGGAAAACCGAGGAGGTTGTCGCAATTCTGGGAGATTGAGATTCTGGGGTGCTTGCATTATCTCCTAGTATATGGCGATTCAACCACGTTTTGGCGTTGAGGTTTAATCAGCTACCTAGGTACATATCGCTTGTGATTTTTAAACGTGCAATTGCGAGTGGGGAGAGAGGCATTATTCTCACTTCCTTTGATCGATCCGTTCGTTCACCCCAGGCTTACTGAGCCTCAACGAGCGTAGTATTGAGGTAGTGGTCATGCACAGTGGCCGATACGTTACACAGATGGTGTATCTTCAAGCTGTACAGAGGATAATCATCTACCCTCCTCACTTCGTGAGGTTTTCTGGAAAGCCGAGCACTTCAAGAAGGCTGTCTAGCGACCGAATTTCGGAGCCGCTCAGGACTCCTCAACCATGATAGCTGGTCAAGCACGTTGCGTGAGTTCAACGGCGGAGGGCAGGGCTTCGCCGTCGCAAAGAGAGCAATGTAAGGCGGCGAACTTGTTTGAGATCCGTTGAGGCGGCTAAGGACTGCGGCATGGCCGCTGGTAAAGGTCACGGCGAGGAGGCATTTGGCTCGCCGTGGCAAAGAGATACCATACCAATCTGCTTCTCACAACGACCCAGCGTCGCAGTGGCCTCGATCAGCAATCAAGCGGCCTCTGCCATTCGAACCGGTTCGCCTCTCTCCCACTTCGCTTGTCGCTCATAAAAGCACGCGCTCTGCTTTGCCACAGTGGGTCTCGGAGTAAATGTAAGGTGGACTTCACGACTTGCTTGAACGGCTACTATGCCAGAGTGCTCGCTTTGATACCCCAATGTTAATGCGAACGTTCGTTCAGAAGATCCCATGGCAAGCAACCCAGCAACGAGCTCCTGCTGTCCGCCGGTGCCTTCAGGCCCTCATCGTGTATACGGGCCTTGAATATTGGTTCACAAACCAGGTCGGCGCTCAGCGAAACTCGAACTCAGCACGAGATTAATATTACACCGAATTGCAGAACAAGCCACACATTTGGCTGCCCAGGCTCTGAGCCCTGTTCCGAACGGGGTGCTCGAGCATTATTTTGTGGGTGTCGAGCATGGATATACTATCAACAGTTCTTTCAATCCTACTTAGCCGAGTCACAAGTAGTATCTTTAAATCTCCTGCTGAATCTCCCATTGCTAATCTCCTTTTGATTTCGTTTTTGTTTTTGAGTACTCCGATATCTCCCTTTTTCTATGAATACATTCCTTCAACTCCTGAGTAACCTGACCACCGCTTCACTTCCAACATCACCAAACTCGAACACACCTCCAAGAAAACCACACGCAGATGTTTTGAGGCCGTTCGGAGCATTTACATTCCTTCCATGAGTGTATCCCTTCAGCTTCTACTAAGTCACTTGGTCAACGGGAGCTCACTTTCAACGTCACGAAACCCAAATGGACTCCCACCAAAAACCAGTTAAAGTCCACTACCGCCGTATCACCCATCTGGATCACTACAATCGACGTTTCGAGGTCGTTTGGGACATTGACATTCCTTCATGAATGTATCCCCTCAGCTTTTACCAAGTCACTCGATCGGGGGGGGTTCACTTTCACCGTCACCAAACTCAAATAAACTTCTGCCCGAAACCAGTTAAAGTCCACTACCGCCATATCACCCATCCGGATCATTTCAATCGACCTTTCGAGATCGTTCGAGACATCGACATTCCTGAGTCCATGAATGGGCCCCTCAGCTTCCACTAAGTCACTTGATCAACGAGAATTCGCTTTCAACACCAAACTCAAATAGACTTTCGGTTGACTTTCACTCCCGACATATTACCCATCCAAAAGCCATTTCATTCCATCAATGTATCTCTTCTAAAATTCTAAGTCACTTAGTCAGTGAGAACTCAGGGATCGGCAATTCACTTCTAACGTCACCAAACTTCCACCAAAGACCAATCGAAGTCTACTACCATTTACATTCCTTCCATAAACGTTTTTCTTCAACTTATACAGCTCTTTAGGACTCGATAGACCCGTTTCCTCAAAACGTTACTCTCAATCTTTCTTTGAGCAAGTGGGGCGGCCAAACAAACCGTTTAGGATCGCAATGTTCGACCAGACACTCGGGGCTCAACCATCGACATCATAAATTTGAGACTATCGAGGTGGGAGCAACGGTAGTCTCCCTTAGCCGGACTGACAATGTATCTCTCACTCCGTTCAAAGAGACATACATTAGTATTCCGCTCCCAAAGTATAAAAAATATCAAGGAGTGGGGTTCGGGAAAGCGTGTCTATTGATTCCTGAGTAGCTAGCTGTAAGTCACTTTATCGACGGGAATTTGATGAGCCCGCACTTTCAACGTTACCAAACTCAAATGCACTTCCGCCAAAGCCCCACGCAACTGTTTCGCGGCCCTCACTCTTTTAATTGGCTTTGGACTTTCCTCACAAAATAGGGCCTTCATTGCGCTTCTTAGGACCTATTTGAGATTAGTGAGCACGAGCGATTGGAGTTGATAGTGCCGATTTGACCCTCTGATTTGCTTGCACGAGAATTTCATTCAAAGCAATTCGATTATGGCTCCGGGGGCCTCCTGCAAAAATTATCCTCCTTTCTGATTGCCTTGCAAGCCGGTGAATCTCGGCATGTATGAGATGGGATGGCTGGTGGTGCCAGGCGCACAGTATGTACTATACAAACGAGAGATAAGGTTATGGCATTACTGGCGCATGTTCTTGACAGTCATACTTCAGGCTGGAAAAGGGTCGGAGGTTGTTAAACTACAGGAGATATCAGCTATCCTTCAAATTCGCGTTCCAGCAGGCTGACCCCGACTGAGTATTCGGGAGAATCAACGCGGCTATAGACAGAGCCTTTGCCAACCGACGTTCTTGCGCTAGTTAGCATATTTCACTGATTCGCATATTGCAAGGAGCACAAGAGGGAAGCTGCATGACAAGCAGGGCAGTCTCATCTCAAGGGCCAGTATGCTCGCTCTATGAAAGGCCTTTCAGTCAGTACACTGCCTGTTGTAGGCACTTAAGAGCACTCAAGAGCCTGCAGCGGAGATCAATCATCAAGCACGTTCTCAAAGGCTATTCGCCGAGGATAACCCCAAATTAGGCGATAGCAAATCCAAATTTGGGACATCCGCCTTTACGCTGGTTTCTGATCCGAATCTCACAAATAATTTGGTTCGGTGGGGACATATACATTGGTTCCATTGATGTATCTCTTCCACTTCTAAGTCACTTGATCGACGGAATTCACTTTCAATGCCACCAAACCCGAATACACCCCAGGCAGTTAAAGTCCACCCCACTCCCGATATATCATCCACTCGACCACTTCAATTCATGTTTCCAAGTCGCCCGGGACATTGACATTTCTTCCATGAATGTAGTCCTTCGGCTTCTGGATCAACGGGATTCAGGGAGCTCCGATAGCTTCCCCTTCAACATACCCTTCCTGGGCACTGAAGCGCTACTCGAACAAAGCTAATGGGTAGATATCGAAGTCGTAGGAATGACGGCATGGCGTGAGTGAGTATTCGAATGAATTCATACGTGAATTTTTGCGCGGCATGTCTTCTCCTCCGATATGAGTTCCCGAGTAGGCATCCATTACAATGAGTGCTTCGATGTGCTGAGATAGGAGGCCTAACATCGCATGGAGTTCGGTTGGAAATCGGAAGCTTGTCCCGCGAACTTCACTTAAATACTCCAGAACATTTGGAGTCGAGCTCCCCAATCCTCCCTCTCTTCAAAGATGGGTGGTACTGTCAAACAACAAATCTATATCAAAGCCATTCCGAAGGGACAACGCTGAGGATTACTGCCCTCAATCTCTTACCCCCCGACCCTCCTAAAGAGTGGCGAGCAATCTTATACGATCCGAATGGAACCGAAAGGGAAAGTATACTTTCCATTTCTGTCTTACTAAAAATCTCATCACTATGTTCAACAGCACGCGCCATTCGACTTCGACCCGAACGTAAACGGTGGCCATCTTGGGGAAGTCAAGATGTATGGCGCGCACGCGTTTCCCATGTAGGCGGAATCAACCTTCTCGATACTAGTCCCTTACTTACGTGTTCCACTGTAGTAACAGCCTCGGTGCCCGTCTTGAAATCCTTTGGGAGCTCAACGACACTCCCACTGCCAGCAATGCCCGCTGAGCCTTCTTGGTGGAGACCAGTCCCGACACTGTCGACCACCCCGGGCCCGCTCCGACGGTTTCTGGCGCGGATGAGGTCGCCCCGCGTGTCGATCCCAATGATGAGAATAGCTGGGCCACCAAGCTTAACGACTTACCACCTATTCCCGTCGCCACTGAAGCCCGGGCCGCAGCTGGCGGTCCATTTGCCTCTGGCCGCTTCATTGTCGAGACCACAGACTGGGGTCTCGTTCAACGCCCCGACTACGCGTCCGTCGTGTACCAGGTCAACAATGAGACCCCTCTCCGTGTTGTATCCTCAATCTCCGCGACTATCATTGGCATGCCCAAGGATGCACTTTTCGTCATAGGAGCCAATCCGAGCACCCAGCGAGTTGGGATCAATGGCATGCAAGACAAGGCAGTTGCGTCGACGCTCGTCGAATACTTGATGCAGGGAATTTTCTATGCTCACGAGAAAGCGTTCGGGTGGGTGATTGGAAAGTTCTGGTAGATGAAGGACTCAGCAGCTCCGGTTGATTGTATACGTACTTAACTTGTAACACTCACCAGTCCTCGAGTTATGTACTAGTAGTTCCGCGAATGTCGACCTCTGAATGGTGTTACGATTGCCGACTTTTGGCTAAGTTCGCTTATCAGATCCTTGGTATATTCAGATTGGTTCCAATGTTCTTTCCAATAAGAGAGTAGGAGGGTGATAAGGTTTTTGAAAACGCCCGATCTGTCAGCTTGGCTAAGTATATGGCGGTTCTCATAATACGTTTAGGATTTGAAGCTCACATCTACCTGGTATCACTTGTTGTTTTTTAAACATGCCATTGCAAGTCCGAGACCTCGATAGGGAGAGAAATGTTCTTATCGCTTCCTGCGATCGATCCGTTGAAAGGAAACTTACTGAGCCTGGGTGCGCATGAGCCAACATTTAATAAGCATCGTCGTGGTCGTACACGGTGGCCGGTACATAACATTGACAGCGAATGTCGCCCGAGAGATAACCTTAGTCTAGGATAGTCGAGCCTCCCCACTCAGGTTTTCTGACATCAAGAACGCCGGCCAGCGACAAGGTTTCGGGGCCGCTCAGAACCCCTCTGGCATGGCTGGTCAGGTATGTTGCGTGAGGTAGACGGAGGAAGGTAGGGGGCTTGACCATCGCGAAGAGAACGATGCAAGGCGGCGAACTGATTTGAGATTTAGTGAGGTGAACCAGGACTACGGCATGGTCGCTGGTGAAGGTCACGGCGAGGAGGCAGATCTGCATCTCCTTTCGAGTTCCACTCACGTCGACATGGCTGGGAAACTGGTGTATTTTGATTGAGATCACACGGTCCAGCGTGCCAGGAGTGTTCAAGGATCCAAAAGTTGTCCATATATGACCCTACTTTCCACCTCCTTTATATTCAGAGTCAGTCGCGTCCGACCACGTTTCATAGATCTGCTGCCACTTGTCATGTAAAGTCTGGATTACTCGATGATATTCTTGGTCATCGCGGCTCTAGAACAGTTATTACCAAGTTGTCAGGCCGTGAGGGCCGTTGAGATGAAAAATCATGAGCGACTCACTTCGTGATCCAGAAGAGTATGCGACAAGAGGGCCAGCCAGCCGTCTATTACTGGTTTGAAAAACGGCTTGGAACTTGAAATGTATTCCCATTCCTCCTCGGCAAGTTTGTCCAACTTTTCCCATCTCTCGATTTTCTCGAAGTTACTACCCGTGGAGAGAAGTTGCGGAAGGCAGCTAAACTCAGGCCTACGTGTAAAGAACCCCTCGAAAGGGATGCGGTATATTGATGTAAACATTTTTGAAATCCCTTGGTTTGATTAAGACTCAGTACATAGCGTTCCAAGTAGTATAAAAATGTACATACCATCCCTGTCCAGAGCCCTGACCCAGTTGGCAGCCACAAACTCGGCAGCACGGAATTCTGAGACGAAGAGGCTCTTCGAACGACTCGCGCTATCAAGAAAATCCTGAAAAGATTTGTGGTAAAAGTGGAGAAATTCGATAGTAGGATAGTGCACGTTTTCGACCTGCACGGTGACAAGTGATCGTAGGTCAGATAGGAGCCACCGATGTGCCGTGTCTTCCAAATCCAAAATCATAGTCGACGAGCGAAGATTAGGAATACTATAGCTCCAACGGCTTTGCCGTAGCAGTTGGCATGCCCTGAGTAATAAGAGGAAGTCCCTATCAGGGTGTGCAGCCTCATATGCTTCTTTAGCAGCAGATACAATGTTGGTATACAGAAGGTCCAGCGCGGCAAAGGGCTGCGCTCGATCTTCTGGTGTCCAGGTAAGGATGGCTTGCAATCTGTTCACAGGAGAACTTCGTCGTTCCGATACGAACTTGATCACTGTCGCTGCGTAGATGAACTGTCCCGATGCATTAATGACCAGAGTTTCGATGTCTTCCTCCGACGGCCATGAGGGGGACTGTGCTCGGGGATCGCCACTTCTTCGGCCTATATCGCGGAGCCTCCTCCATAATACGCGACGAATGTCACCACTGGCGTCGTATTGATCGCTGAGTTGTATGTGGTATGCCTTTTGGTGGAGATGCCCGGTGACTTCCAGTGCGCTTCGAATTGCCCATTCTGGTCGGCTGGCAATGAAAATGCGGAAAGGAAGTGCGTCGTTTTGGAGAAGGCAATCGTCGATAGTTCTCAAGAGCTCGGCTTGGCGCTGTTCGTCGGTGCACTCATCTAATCCATCGATCAGGATGGCGTAAGGGAGGGTTGAGGGCTCGGACTTCGACAATTCCGGGGAAAGATGCTCGATGGGATTCACGATCAGCTTGTTCATCTGCGTCTTCAACGATTTCTCAAAGACCAGCGGATCTTTGACGATAGCTGCGGAAATACCCTCTCGGAGCGCGGGGTTATTTGACCCCAGCTGGTACGCGATTGTTGGGATAACGGCAGAAACCGTGTTTCGAGTAGGGTCGGTTGACGAGAAGAAGAATGTCGAGGACAGGATGTCCAGCCCGGAACATTCTTCTGCGACCGTCTGCTGCAATGCCGACTTTCCTGAGCCCGCAGCGCCCGTCATGCACAGCAAACGCTGAGGGGATTCTCGGTCTTGAATCCACCCCACGAGCTCTTCGATCACCTCGACACGGGTGTCCTCGTCGCATTTTGGTGGATCGAAACGGTATTTGGAGTCGTGCAGCGCATTTGGAGCCGTTTTCTGAAGTAATATCTGCCATCCTGGCTCCCATCCTGGAAAATCATAAACGCAAGCTAAATCGACTCAGCGAACTCGAAGTGAGAGATGGCAACGTACCGTTGGGGTCATTTGAGTTGGATCCATGCTGGTTTGCGTTGATATGCAGGCCGCCGTTGACCACAAAACCGCTTGCGTTGGTGAAATAACTTGACGATGCTTCGGCGCTCGACTCCCTAGCCTCTGCTCTCTTCATAGAGGAACTGGCTCTTCTGGAGGTTGGATCCTCTAGTCGCCGCTCTTCAATACTCGAAGCAGTCGGAGTGTTTGAAGCAACGACTGTTTGCAACGCCGCTTGCACAGATCCTATTGGGACTGGCCCAATGCGCCCAGCGTTGCACTCTTCCGTGTCGACCTGCACTGTTGGTGCCTGATCTTCGAGATCAGGCTGCTGGCCGGCAGTTCGGTCACCTTTACGCTTCTTCGACCAAGGCCAGCGCAAAGATGATTTAGAGGATGCAGGGTTATCTTTAGGGGTCATCCTGCCGCAAATACAGGTGGTGGTTGAAGGGAAAGTGGTGAATTCCCATGCGCCGCTCCCAATTGATCCTAACAGCGCTCGGCGCCTAAGCTAAGCAAGTTCGTATTGAACGATTTGGTTTTCCCCCCCTTTTTTGTGGAGGTGTACGGCAGTTGATTCGCCCAAGGGTCCCCTGATACCCACTTAAACTTCGGGTTCCCTTTGCTGCCAGGTGGAAGCATCTAGTTCGCTCTCCCCTCCCAGATCCTCTTTACCAGTTTGGACCTTGCAAACCACGGCCACGGTCTCCAGATGGCGTCCAAAGAAGCGCTAACCCATTTGCCCAGGAAAGATGAGCAGCACTTGTCATTATACAGAAAGAAAAGAAAACGGACAAAAAAGCGGAAAGACATCAAGAGCACGAGTACTCAATCCCCTAGTTTTATGACGACTCTGTCTTTTTCTTCTTCTTTTTCGGTGAAGAAGAGTCTGCTGCAGCGTCAGCGGCAGCTTTTGCAGCCTTCTTTTCAGCTTTCTTCCTCGCCTTCCTCTCCTCCTCAGTCTCCTCCTTCTCCGCCGATGCCCCAGCTTCACCAGCAGCCTCCGCCTCCCTCCTCTTACGCTTCTTCTCCTCCTTCCTCTTCTTCTTCTGCGCCTCTTCATCCTCATCGTCTGAGCCTGCCATGTCCACGTCCTCTGCAGCCTCCTCCTTGGCTTTCTGCTTCTCCTTTTCTGCCTTCTTAACAGCCTTCTTCGCCTCCTTCTCTTTCTTCTTCTCCTCCTTGACATCAAGCACCGCTTTCACAGCTTTCTCCACGGCTTCAGCCTCTCTCTCCGAGCTATCACGCTGAGTGGGAACCAAATCCTCCATGACCACGTCCGCCTTGGTGTTATAAGTCTGGGCCTGGCCTGTCATTTCGAATTTCTGCGTCTTCCTCCCGCCGAAACCTTGTGATTTGACACCGCCGTAGTCGGCTTGGTTCTCGAGGTCGAGTAGCCGTTTTTCGAGCTTAGCGCGATTCTCAACGCCGATAGAGTTAGCAGACTCCTCGGATTTGTTGTCGGCGTCGGTTAGAGCGTCAACACGGATGGAGAGTGCGGCTTTGGTTGCGACCATACGAGCCATCTACCGAAGGAACAAAAGGAAAAAGAGAAACAGAATTAGAATCAGATATTTGTTGGGACGAATCGAACGAACCTTTCCCTTCAGCTTGGGTGGAGCCTGGCCAATTAACGACGCATGGTAGATCAGCCCATACTTGGGTGTGTCATGCTTGGTCTTCAGCGCCCTGAACAGCGCCTTCTCCGCACCGAGGATCTGCACCGTACTGGCAGGGTACTTGGCCAGACTCAACAAACTGCCCGCATGGCTGATCAATCGCGCTCCGACGAGCTCACCGACGAGGGCGGTGAGGTTAGGTGCGATGGCGGCCATGCGGNTTTTGAGGTACTCTGCGAGTTGAGAGCGGTATTGGGATATCGAGATAACTTGGTCGCAGAGTTGGTGGATGTGGGCGATATCAGAGTCCGAGATTTCAGTTCCCATTGAGATTTCGGCGGCGGCTTTGAGGGTTAGTTCGAGGTCCTCTGGGAGGATGTGTTCGAATGAGGTGACGGAGGCGTTGGTTCGGAAGCCTGTTGTTGGGAGCGAGCGAAAGAAACGAAATGGTCAGTCAGGGGCGAATGGGGGTAGGGAAAGTAGCCCCACGTACCCATATGACGGATAATTTTGGCGTAGGCGACGTTGTCCGAGATGATTTTGGCCATTTCAGGGAAATGCCAGCCGTACCATTCCTACAGGCATAAGTATTAGATAGGACCCAAAGAAGATGGGGAAAAAACACGTGTACCTTCACCCGCATGGCGTAGATATTGATCTCCTTGTCAAGATCGTCGAGGAGAGCGATGGCCTGAACAACCATAGTGTCGACCTTGTCAGGAGAGAATTTGAGCTTGAACCTGGTCAAACGGCGTTTTAGTACATCGGAAAGTAGGAAAGTGCTCCCACATACCGTGCCAATGAATGACTGAGACCGAGGCTCATGGTAGCCAAATCCTTGGGGTCAAGGCCGTCGAGAAGGGCGGCCAGTTGTGAACGAATGCCTCGCCAGAGATCAGGGTTTATTGACTCTTCAGCCATCTTGATCGAGAGCTTCTTGGCAATTGACCGACCTGCGAGTAATATAACGTTAATACGTGTAAGGCAAAAAATGAGTGAACGTTCGTACTGAGCTTGGAGTCGACAACAACCATAGATTCTTTCCCCTTGCCCTTCTCGACGACCTCTTCTGTCAAAAACTTTTTGAGGCCCTTTCCAAGCTTTCCCTCTTGCATCGCGGTGATATCTTCAACAGCAATCGCGGTAGAGGTGAATCGGTGGATAGCCTTGAGTTTGAGTCTGTTGGAAGCAAGGGGCGGAGGGGGTGATTTAGGATAAAAAACGGGTAACGGTTAGCCCCCTGGGTGCAGCAAGCGGAATGAAACATACAGCTTGCTAGCTTTCTCGGGGCTCTCAAACTCCCTGTACAGATCTGCACTCTCCAACTTGGCTTCATTGGAAACCTTGAAAAGGCAGTAGCCCAGCGCGGTTTCGTATAGGACAAGCATGATGAAGATTGGGCGCCGTCGGCTCGATAGTGGGGAGTGTGATATGGGATCTAGCAAGGCAGCGGGTTTGAACACAATGATCAAGTTGCAGAGTTGAAAACCGTACAGAAATGAGGGTAGAATTGGTTGTTGGCCTCGAGCACGACTGCAGCACGAGAACGATGTCAACCCAGATTTTTTTCCACCGCATTTTTAGAACACTCACGGTGGATTTTGGGGCCCCTTGTGCCTTTTTCCCTCCTCGATGCGTGGAGAGGTACAAGGAGGAGATGGTATACAGAAGAATAGACTTTTTGAAATCGAGGATAAGGCGTCCTCGTATTCCTCTACTCCAGACCAGTGATCACAAATTTTGAGCAACAATCCCACGCACACCGTGGGACTCGCATGCCTTTTCAGTCAATGCGCCCGTTCGAGTCCCGGCATACCCGATTACTTTTAAATCTTGCTGAGACACAAGATATTTATGAATTATAACTGAGGCGCTTCGAATGTCGTGACATTCTTCCAAAGACCAATTTATGAAAGTGACAAGGGCGAGACCATATTCTTGTCCTCCCTGACTTACTACATGTAAAGCTGAGACCCCTTGAATTTCCCGCACCTATTCCGCCATACGCAGCCCAGGAATAGAGATGATGAGATAGGTGACTTCACGATAGCCCGTCTTTTACCAAAGTTGACCTAACTTTCATGAAGGAACGATTATGACCTCTTTTTCCTAGGGCAGTTGGGTGGTTGACTTCCAATGCTGCCTGAGGGTCGTCATTAAGTTATAGTCGGTTGACGATTGGTCGTGGCCAATGGGGCGAAGTCGAACGAAAGCTGCGTGGGCTGAGTCGCCCACAAGCTGCAGGCTCGGTGGGTGCAGCTGCCCACCCGCAAAGGACGTCGTCGATATCCGTCCACTCGAATATTGCTCGGGTGGTGGGCGGCATAGATCGTCAGTCAATTGCTCGAGTCTACAGCGAAGGTGTTGACGGTAGCCGCCTCTTGACAAAGATTCCAAGGATGTCCATGATCAGATAGTTCGACCACCGTGACTCGGACAAGGCATACCGGTCCATGTGTTCCAGGGTGCCAGTGGAAGTATCGCTAAAACCGGGAAACAACGAGCAGAGAATTCTGAGAGAATAAGGGGGAAGTTACACCTTTTCCTAGCTCACCTCTTCGGTGATTTTTGCGGCGTTCACGCTGTAGAGGCCAGTCCACGAGCAGACGGTGCACTTCGCAGTGTCAAAGTTTGTGCTCGACCCATCGAGCGAATTGACGTCTGCTCTCCTATCCCAAGGATAGGCTGGTCGCCCCAGGTTTGGTCGAAGTGGTTTGAGGGGCTCGATATTTGGACTTGAAGCTTGGGGCTGACACGGTAGATGACGGGGCGAGTGAGATAAAATTGCAAGTCGAGAATACAGCTTGTATTTTTGAGTAAATAGGCTGAGAAGTTTGAGACCAACCAGTTCATTGTCGACTGGATGGAGTTGGGATGGCCGGCGAGTTTGATCGCAACCTTTTGCAACCTCCCTCCGGCCGGCGTCAGCCTCCCCACTCCTCTTTCCCCTAGTCCCCACTGCTTGCCTCTTCATTCGCGAAGTTTAGCTGAATCGACCAACACAGAATGCCTCGTGAACGGCCAGGATATTTTCGGGTCGCTTGGGCTCCAAGGGGGGCCATGTTTTGTTGAACTACGGAGGTTCAAGAGGGGAATAGGGGAATCTGCTGGTGGTACCAGTCACTATTTGCGGGAGCATTGTGCGACGGCAGTGAAGCAATATAGACAAGCTAGAGCGAGATGCAGTGGGTGTGTGGACACAGCAGAGTAAGCCTTCCCTCAGACCCGTTAGTAAGGGTGAGTGGCACTTGCAGTGTTTCGCCTCGTGTAAGCTGACATTAGGGGCGGGGACGCAAAGAACACGACCTTCAAGTCATCGAGTGGAAAGCTTCCAGCAAGAGTTCAAGGTGGCCGATAGATACAACGCTCGGCAGTCGACTAGGCCAGCAGGCAGCAAATGAATATACCACAGAATCTCTTCCAGCACGGTTCAATTTCTCCGGGATGGCGGCGGACGCAAAAGACGCTTGAATCTATACACCCAAATCTGCAACAGCAGCCCCGACAAGGTTCACAACCCGTAGACGCTTCCCTTCTTCCCTAGGGGTGGGCGCCTCTCCAAGATTGGCACGCCTGGGCTCGATTGCCTTCACCGTTCTCGAGAGGACACGAGAGGGCTACGGTGTTGCAAGAGTCTTTCTTTACTGGGTGTGGCTGGGCTTGCATGTTAGGACCCCTCACCATGCCCGACATCTTTGCCCCCTGTATCTGCACCAAGTCGACATGGCTACATAGCCAGCTCGGGTCGAGTAAATGCTGTGCGGCACATCCTCCAGCTTTTGGGCTCTAAACACCTGAGTTGCTCCGTTGCTTCTCGACCCTCGGTTCTAGAGACCGAAGTCTCTGCTTGGACCCGATACGAAGCTTTGCATCCAGCCCTCTCCACTTGGGATTGTCGCCTTGGGGTAGCTGCGGGCCAACACCGGTGACCAGAACCCAGGAAGCCAAAGCCAGTGCAAGTCTTTCGTCAATGGTCCGTCGCTTCTGTTATTTATTGTAGTAGAAGTCGTTCTCATATCTTGGGCTACAGTGTTTTGTTGATAAGCATTGCTGGTGTTCCAAGTTGCCGCATCGTGGTCCATGGCGCCGTAAAGGGCGTAACCAAAGTCACCGGCAATGGCTCGTTCGATGTCGTCTTCCAAACCAAGCTCATTGGGGTGCCTAAAGGACTGTATCAATTACCCCTGCTCCTTGCTTTCGCTGTGACGTCGGTCTGGCATACAGGGGAAACATCAACGGTGTCGAGGAAGCGGGGCGTTGGTTCCCTCCCAAGAAGACGTTTCTATTGAGCTGGTGCCCTGATCCTCGAACAGACCACGAACTTAGGTGGTGGATCGATGGAATTATGGGGAAGAGTTGCAGAGAAGAAGTGGAGGGGGAGAGGGTCCGTTCGTTTGCAGGGCTCAAGGTAGCTTCGCACCTGCGCCAGCCAGACCTGCGAGGGGGTCGGAGTCGGGGGGCATTAGAAATTGGTGCTTGAGCTGGGCTGGAGCCGTTGGCCGCCGGCGGTTGGCCCTTTCCGCAATCAGCGATCCTGAGGTCTGGCTCAGGCCGGCGGGTAGTTGTTGGATTTTGCTCGTGGCTGGGAGGAAGCGGGGAAGGTTTCTTTGAAGCAGAGGACGGTTCGAGTCGTTGCGACCAACACCAGGGCCCAAGGACTGGGAAATCACCCGTCAGTGGTATGTTCCTTCCGCGTTGCTCTTGAGTATAAGCTGTACTCATCCCAGGCTACAGCGTTTTGTCGATGACTATTCTTGGTGTCCCGAATTCTTTGTTCATGGCACTATGGAGGGTGCGATGAAGAATATATCCATCCCTGCCCTCACTGTCGTGATGCCTGGATGTCAGGCTGGAGAAGTGTCGAGGATTTCGAAGAGATGGGGCGTCTTGCTCTGTTGACCTGGCGGACTTGATGCCATCCGATCCGTTTGGCTTGAGGATCGCTGAGATCTCGGAGAAGAGACAAGACGGCGGCGCTGAGCGCTGGCAAGAAGAGAAGGGGAAGGTCCACGCGTTTTGTGGGTTGTAGCTCCCTTTGCACCTGGGCTAGCGGGAAGGTCGAGGAAATCTCGTGGGACAGCAGATAAAGGTTGAGAGTTATGGGTGTCGGCGTCCAGAATGTTGGCGTTATGAAGGGACAGTGTCTTGGCTAGGGATTTGTCGCTCCTGCCCTGGGCTGGGGAAGAAAGGAAGGAGGGCTTCTGACGCGGTTGGCTTTGTGACCCTTGAGCTGCCCTGGATTTGTCGGCGGTCAAGCCCCTCAACGTCCAGAGGTGCCGGTATCGTGGCGGGGTCAAGGGCTGGTTTCGGTTGTCGGTTAGCTGTTGGAGTCTGGCCCCGAGGCTGAGGTTGCGAGGAAAGGAGGGAACTGTTTCCAACAGCCGACACTCCGTGTCACTGCTCGGGAGGTAGAAACCCGTTTTCTGTTGGTTGAACACCTCGTCCATCTTGGTCGTGGCAAGGAATGGACCATCTCACGGTTGGGTGGTACTTCTCGGGTCGGCATCCGTGTTGATGGGGGCGAGAGAGGGAGGAGGATGTGGCTGCTGGAGCTTCGAAGGGGCTGTTGACTGCTATCGTGAAGGAGGATCAGAGGATGCTCGCAAACAACCAGCTATTGACGCACCAATGGCCCACACTGCCAGTCGCCAACTGCTAAAGCTGTCGTCTTATTTTCAGCCACTATTGCCCGGCCCATCTGTTTTCAGGAACATACGAGTAGAAGCACTAGTCTCTGAAGATCTCGGCGCAACGATTGACTGCCCCTCTCGTAACCGGAATTTTGGGCCCCAATTCCTCATTACGGCACATTCCCATCCAAAATCTCGAGATACGGTGCCGCTTGACGCTTATTTCTCCAGATTCGGTCATTTATCCGCTTGGAAAACAGCATTTCAGCGAGCAGGGCATTCGATCGAATCCAGGGAGTTGAACTCCGGGCGGACGGCGAGTGAAGTCAGGCTCGAACTGGGCTTCCTGAGATCCTGTGACTTGATTTTTGCCTGTTACCGTTCCTGATTTTGCTGTTCAGGCAACCGAAGAGACGTGAAGCCTCGGCTTTGACTTTTGCACCCCCTTTTTTCTTCACCACCACCACCACCACCAATTTGCAATCCAGTCACCCCGGCAGTCACCGCCCATCCTTCCTTCCTCTCGCTTCTCCACTCATCCATCCTCTCTGTCCACTCTCCTTCTGCTTGAAACCACACTACTACTACAGGCTACGGATACGCCTCTCTGACCTGGAAAATCCGTTCTGCCAAATGTCTCATGCAAATCTACCTTCTTTTTCGTTCATTTTGACGACTTCGAGTGGGGTGACGGAAATGATAGACCGTCACCCTAGCGCAGTTTCTCGCGAAGTCCGCCTAGATTTGTCTCTCCTTCGGGTACCTGCGACGTCAGTGCCTTCCAACTCGAATCGACCCGTAGATGACGCCTTAATGGTCCGTGCAATCCTTTTCTCTTTCTTGCCGCCCCTCGCTGAAGGTTACTTGCAGAACACGATTGATACCAGATTCGCGGGCCAGTTTGCGTATAAAGTCGCATATGAGGTGAGTATGATAAGTTCAATTAGCCGATAGCTTCGCTGAAAGAAAAACGGCGGCTTTACCAGAAGCAGCGCAAAGATGGCCACGAAGATGCCGATGATCTCAGCGAAACTGGGACAATTTACGAGACCTACTCGCCCGAGCAGGAGCAAGCTCAGGAGAATATTCCTCTCACTCCGATCGCTCAGCCTCGTCCTGCGCCTTCTGCTAATGAGCGGAGGCCCCGCTATCGCCCGCCGCGGTCATTCAGAATCTTGAGGGTTAGTCCGTTCAGTTTTCTTGTATTCCGTTTATTCGATCTTGTCGTTGGCTGAAACTGCGCCTTCATTCTTTGTAGTTGCTCCGAGCTTTGTACCTCGAGTTTCGTCGAAGTTGCGCTGCATTGTTCGGCAGGCGCGTCTAGTCGTACCAGCGTCGATAAGCAAGCAACGCAAAAGAGTTTGAAGATTCTTTCTTGGGACACCCACACATCATTCTCGCCTCGTTTCGACTCGGACATTCTTGCATGTATCATTACCACATACTCATCCCATCCTTACTCCGCGGATGGACGACCTGAGCTTTCTTTTTTCTTCTTCCCGCCTTGCTTTAGAGTGAGTCTTGCTATGTAGTCACATCAGGTACCTTTCTTGGAGGAGTGTTGGAGCTTAATTATTTTATGGTAACGATTTGGACGTTCTTTGTATAGAGTTTATGTTCCTGGTTTTTCTTTCGTGTTTGGTGTTTGTCGTCACTGTTTCTTGAATTATTGCATATTGCTGGCTTGTTTGCGTAGCGTATCTCTTGTCCGTATTAGAGTTTATCTCGTCTTCTTGAAGCTAACGCTGTATGGTGGCTTGAACCGTTGCCTTGTCTTAACTGCGAGGATTCAGTCGGAAGGGGGCTGGTGCGTTGATAGAAGAGGTAAGCGTATATATTCGTCAGTGCTGTAAGAAGGGAGGCCACTCTCGTAGCAAAAATCTAGATGGAGAACCGAGGAAAATAGGTGCTGGCACCATTAAACAAACGAAACAACCCCTCTGCCGCTGCCTCCACATGTAGAAAGTCTGCGAAGATGGACATTTCGAGCTTAAGCTGGGGGGAAAAAACGAAACAAGGCGGAGAGAGGGTCATAGAAGTAGGCCCATAAAAAAGCAGGAAGAAACGAGGGGAGAAACAAGAATGGGGGCCAGAGACGAGGTTGATGGCGCAAGCGGGTCCGTGAGAGCATCCCGCCTGAGGCGGGAGTCGGGCTGACTCAATTTGGTCCGTGCGCTGTTTCCATGAGGCTGCGTGCCTATTTGCCGAGATGAGAGCGGGATGGGATTTTTTGTCTCTTATTCTAAAGAGACTGCAGACCCAAAGCATAGAGAAACCGCCGTCTGGGCGGCGATCTTGGCTGGCGCTGGCGCTCCTCATAAATTGGCAAGCGCCCGACATCAGCGTGACCACTTCAGCGAGTTGGCCACGAGGCACACTCATCTTCCTCGATCGCTCATTATGGATAACCTTGACAGTCCTCCGGAAAACATGGCTGGACTGCCTGATGACATTGGCCGTATCATTTTCGAGCTTCTGGCAGAAGCTGGATATGGACCGACCTGTGCTCTTATCTCGAAGAAAATCCGATCGTGGCAAGTGTGCCTGTCGAAAATGCATCGTCATCACGCTCATTTTTATCAGGGTAGAGCCAATCATCTATCGTCGACTCTTTTTCTTTGATGTGGTGCGGAGGCTCCCGGCGACAGCATTGAAGTTGTACGACACTATGCGAGATCCGTCTTCAAGTAAACCGCAAGAATACCTCGCTTTTCATGTCAAGACCATCTTCATCGATTTCAGTCAATTTGCGACCGAACGTGTACTAGCCGTCATAAAAGCATGTCAAAACGTCGAAACACTTTTGTTGTGGAGCTGTCTGGGGCGACCTTTCGCGAATTTTTTCTTGAGATCTCCACGTTCAGCAACTTCCCGCGTTGCACCAGCCCGTCTCTCACTTACCTGCAGCCACGCACTTCGTCACGAAGATCGTCATTTCTCTCTCCCATTTTTCAGGAATGTCACGCATATCGAGTTCATCCGAATGTCCTTAGAGGGACAGGATCCCTGGAGATTTGACACATTGCAAGATTTACCACACCTCACGCACGTATCGACCCACATAGAAGAACTCTGGGGTCCAGGAGAGCTCGTCAAAGTGGTGGAAAGGATCATTTCGTACTGTCGACCGACTTTGAGGGTATTTATTGCGTGGGTGTACGGCTCCAATCCAAACACCAGATTGAGCGACCTGCACTTGCCGGACATTGTGGGTATTTACACCGGAGGCGTCGACCCGCGAGCTGTTGTCGGTTTTACCCAACTTGCCTCCCATGATGGGTGGACGCCCCAGTTTTCGGAGTATGCAATGATTAGGCGTACACGCAGGCAAATGATACGTGAATGGGATGGAAGATCAACCGGAAAGGACTTTTGGACGGAGGCGGAGGAAAGGATTGAGGAACGGAGACGCCAAATCCCATCGATGAAAGCTTGAGCCTGTGCATTGGAGACGAGACTGCAGCAGATCCATATAGTGGGATGAGTGGTTAGTCAGGAGTAATACAGCAGATATAGTGATATAGGTACAGGTACAGGGGAGGACAGTTATCAGAATAATCACACCTAACGGGAGTCGATTTGGTCCTTGCCCGCCCTCAGACTGTTCCAATTCTCAGGAGGCTGTTCGCCTATTTCCGAGATGACGACGGGGTGAGATTTTTTGCCGCTTCTACACAGAGTATGGTGAGAGTCGCAGCGTAGAGAGGCAGCGCTTCTCAATGGATTTCGAGTCATAATTTGGAAAAGCCACCCGTGAACTCGGGCTCTGGCGCTCCAAATCGTAAGCCAAGCGCTAAGCGCCCGACTCGGACATCAGCACACATTTATGGTGCCGGAGTTGGCCACGAGTTGGCCACGAGGCCATCAAGCTCTTCTCAATCCTCCGTCATGGATGACCTTTCCAGTCACCAAGGAAGTGACGTTGAGCTACCTGATGACATTGGTCGCATCATTTTCAAGCTTGTCGCGGAAAGTGGGCACGGACTGGCCTGCGCGCTGGTGTCAAAGAAAATTCGATCCTGGTAAGTACCGTGTCCCAGAGCGTACGCATAGATCTCAACCCATTTTTCATGTAGGGTGGGGCCAATAATCTATCCAAGCCGAATATTTTTTTTCAATACATGTCAAGGGGCACTGTCAAAGCTCTACCGCGCGATTCGAGATTCATCGACAAACCTCACTCCACCAGGATACGTCGCTTCTCACGTCAAAACCCTCTTCATCGACTTCAATCTAATTGCAACAGAAGAAGTGGTGGCCATTATCGCAGCATGTCACAATGTCGAAACACTTTTATTATGGGGCTTTCTAGGCCAGGCTTTTGCGAAGACGTTTTTCTACTCAACTTCAAGCGTCATCGTGAGGCCAGCCCGCCTCTCTCTCACCTACCTCCCTAAACTCCATCGCAAGGATCGCCATTTCTCGCACCCCTTTTTCCAAAACGTCACGCATCTCGAACTCATGGGAATGGCCTTTCGAGGTTGGGATAGCTGGAAATTGGATACACTGAAGCATTTACCACGCCTTACACACGTATCTATACACACGAACTTACTGATCGGTCATAATTTAGCAGGAGGGCTCGTCAGCGCGGTGGAAGCAATCATTTCTTGCTGTCCGGCTACGCTAAGAGTATTTATTGTTTGGGTGTACTGCGCCCTTCCATCATATACGAGCGGCCAGCCCTTGGCGGATATCAAGGCTATTTACACTGGGGGCGTCGACTCGCGAGCTGTCGTTGGCTTCACCGAAAACGTCTGCCATGAAGGGCAATCAACCCGGTTCTTGGAGTATGCGATGATTAGGCGTTCCCAGAAGCAAATAGTCCGTGAATGGGATGGGAGATCGGGCGAAGCAGACTTTTGGACAGAGGCGGAAGAAAAGATTGAGAGACGGAAGCGTAAAGATATGGGTCGAGGGTAGATTTGCGATTGGGTTCACATTCGACTACACCCGATTACTAGATAGAAAAATTTTGGCTGTTGAATTCAATCGTCAATGCGCTCAAATTCAAAAGGGTATCCGATTGAGAACTGTAGCGGCAAATCCAAGAAATTTAGGTATAGGTACATGTACGATATGTGGTTGACCAGGAAAAATACAGCAGGTATTGTGATACATGTAGTACAGGGGAATAGAGGCCGGTCGTTCATAGATAGGAAATAGTTACACCTAGGACTGGTCTTGTATTGGATTGGCGATTAGCTCAGAAATCAAAATCCCCGCCACCAAAATCGTCGAAATCTATATCACGGTCAGCGATCTTGTGCTGGTTCGAGGGAGGAAAAGGTACGTACCACCACCTCCATAGTCATCGCCGATGTCGTCGATGGCGTCAGCGACAAGGAGACCACCCAGCAAACCAGCACCGGCCCCGGCGGCTAACATACCAGCACCTCCCATCCCACTCTTTTTCGACTTCTTGCCGTGTGCGTATGCGGCGTGTCCATATCCTTGCCCACCGCCGTGGCTACCATGACTTCCTGCTGCAAGCCCACCCAAAGCACCCAGAGCGCCCATTTTGCCGGCACTCCCTCCACCGCTGCTGTGGCCGCCATGACTTCCTCCTGCAAGTCCGCCCAGAGCGCCTAAAGCGCCCAATTTGCCACCACTGCTGTGGCCACCATGACTTCCTCCTCCTGCTAGCGCAGAGAACTTGCCCAATGGGTTACTGCTACCGCCTCCACTGCCATGCTTCCCAGCCTTCCCACCCAAAAGCCCTCCAAGCCCCCCAAGCATCCCGCCAACCCCCTTTCCGCTGCTACCACCGGTGCTACCACCGGTAGGCCCAGACTGGNAAAGTCGTGGAGTGAGTTGGGGTGCCTTCAGGCCGGTACCCATACGCGGGGACAGACGAGTTCTGGACCTGCGGGTACGTATTGTTCCCTCCGTACATAGGCTTACTATCACCTGTCTTGTTCTGAGGGGAGGTAGGGCCACCTTGGTAACCTCCATAGTTACCCTGAGGATTTTCGTATCCATAGGGGCTGGTGGGGGCTTGTGGCCCGCTAGGGTACGTCGAAGCAGCCGTGGAGGCCACCGGGAACGCGAACCCTCCCGCTCCACCACCCGGTGCGTTCAGTGCGCCGTTACCAGCTGGTGGTCCCGAAGACGGGGAGTAGACGGGTGGTGGGGGCGACTGGGGAGGTGGGGGACCTAAGGGGTGCTCCCAGGTTGTGACGGGTGGCTGAGCCTGGGTGTTCACGTAGTACCAGGCTCGATAGCTGCGACGAAAGCTGTTAGTGAACGTCCGATAAGATTAAAAAAATCTACTCACTTTGGATCATACTGCGAAATCCACCCTGGTGGCAGAGATCGGGAATCCGGGTTGGTGTCCAAGGGGTATGGTGAGGACATACAGTGAGTGGTCGTTGTTGGGAAGAAAGGAAGAGCAGAAAACAGGAGAGAGCTTATATATGTCGTGCGCAGGCGGAGACTTTAACCTTAACAAGAGTACAACAGCCCCACGCAGCAGCACCGCTTTCCGGCTCGGATACAACACATATTTGTCAATCCCGACACCGCCTTGGTCTCGACGGATGGAGAAGGTTCGGTGCAAATGCAAACCTGTGAATACAGATCAGCGATTCATTGTGGTAGATATAAAAACACAACACATCTCTATGAACGGGGGACCAACATCGTCATAACAAAAACCAAAGTAATAAAGCCCGGCGGAGGGGTAAGTATCGAGTAATAAGCGCGCTTATATCGGATATTATAACCAAGTAGAATAAGAGGGAAAGCGAGCGAAGGAATTAAAGGAGGGCAGGACAGGGCATCGACATGGCATCATTAAACAGAGTCCAATTCGTGATCCTCTTAAGCAGGAAGACGGGGGAATAAAGAACGAGGGATGATTTCAAAGGTGGCCAGGAGAAGAAGTACTATATCACGCCTTGGAAGGCTTCTTGATGCCTTTCACAGGCTTAGGTTGAGCAGAGGCTCCACGTTTGCGTTTGGGTGCAGGTTCCGACTCTTCAGAGTCGGATTCCTCTTCGCTGGACTCTTCTTTGGCCACGCGAGCGGCTGGGACTTCATGATTCGACTCTTCCTCACTGTCATCGCCGGTCTCCGCATCTTCGTCGGAATCGACCTCGGGAGGAGGGGGACGTACTTGCACAGCCGCCACGGGAGCGGGATCTTTCTTCGACCTGCCACCCTTGTTTGCCTTTTTGGACTGTGATTAAGAGTTTCGTAAGAGAGCAGATCATGATATGTCAATGAAGAACATGATGCACGGAAGGACATACCGCGGCAGCCTCTGCGGTGGCCTTTTCAGCAGCCGCAACTTGTGCTGGAGTTCGGCTGTCCCAGGCCTTCTTGTCTACCTCGTAGCGGGCCTTCTCCACAAGCTGCTTCTGGTTGAATTCCTGTCATGCATGCATGAGTACTGCCACAGGGATGCACGGAAGACATCCAAAACGGGACGGACGCGTCGAACGTACCTCCCTGGTCTCGTCATCCGCATTCTTCCACATTTCTGAGCAAAGGTGCAGAATTTCGGCGTTGGAGAGCTGGGGATTCTCCTCACGTAGCTTGGCGCGTTTTTCGTTCTGGAAAAGGATGTACGACGAGGCAGGACGCCTCGGAGCATTGGGATCCTTGGGCTTGACGGAACGCTTGCGCTTCTTGGACCCGTCTCCGTCGTCGAAGACGAACTCTTTGCGCTTTCCTTTGCCGTCGACTGGAGACAAGGGTGAGAAGGGGGACGAGAAACGGAACGACGGGGACACGAGCACGCACCATCAATACCACTAATGAGCTTGGCAAAGTCCTCGGCGTCTTGCGCTGTGCTTCTGAGCTGGTGAGCGGAGGCGAGAAGACTCGCAGCGAGCTCCGGGGGGGTCAGCAACGTCGACGACGACGGGGGGAGGGGAACATGCCTTTTCTCGCTGCTGCTCAAAGTCCTGGAGGTCGATTTTCGTCATGGGGGAAGTTGAACTTTGTTGTTTTTTTTTGTCTATTCAATTTGAAAGGCATGAATGTTTCAGTGACCGTGGGACAGCGGGACACGAAGCGGAGTCGGAATCTGAAAACGCCTATTTGCTGGCTGTGGCCTCGACCGTCCGTCGCAGCGACGAAGAGCCAAATTTTCCGCCGTCCCCAGCGTCAACCGCCTTTTGCACGGCGAGCGCACCCAAGGAGACAGCCTGCCCGGCAGCGCACCGTCCGTCTGCTTTTAGAGAGAATTTCCGTAAAAAACTTGGAAAAACATCAATTTATCATGGACATGTATAGCGGATGGTTCGTGGCCCAGGACCACACCTCTCCCTCCTCCCGCCATGTCCAGCACCACGATGCCCAGCCCTCGTCCTCGTCCTCGCCGACGTCCACCATGCTCGTCGACGACTGGGCCACCGCCCCGACCCCCAAGGATCGCACGACCGCCTCCACCGCCCCCGGGGTCGCTTCCAATCCCTCCGCCACTGCATCCGCCACCTCTGCACTCGACGATATGGCCGATTTCACCACCCTGGACGACATCACTGGTGAGTCTGCTTGCTCCGTGCAGGTCGCGTGTTTTGACGTTGGATTCCCAGGTCCAAGCACCAGCGCAGCGATGTTGTCGCCGACATCGTTGTACGGATACAACTACATTGTGCCGCTGCAGTCTTACGGCGCATGGCCCCCGTCATTCGTATCTTCAAGCGTTCCTCTCTCCAACTATTCGTCCCTGAATGGCGCAACCAATCTCACCACACCGGCATCCCAGATTCAGGGCCAGGGCCAGCAGCAGCACCAGTCGTCCCAGCAACAGCAATCTCATTATCAAATGTCCCAGCCCTCCACCTCACAGAACCCGGGAGCTCAGCTATCTCCAACTTCACAGCATATGATCATAGAGTGCGTGCCACGGTTGTTCTATACATGCTGCTCGTATTCATGATGCTTCTAGCCCCTCGCTGTCCACAATGCCTATGAATGGTACATTGCAGAATCAGTTCCCAGCGTCCAGTTATCCCTCACAGGCCTCTGCCCAACAAATCCCTTACTCATCCTTCGGCCATGCTCTCGGCTCATACCCCACAGCCTACTACCGTCAAACCGCGGCCCAAGGCACACTCTCGCCTCAGGTCTTGCATTCTACTTCTGCCGGTATGCCTCCTGCGATGTTCTATGGTCAATCCCCCAATGCCCCTCAACCGCCATCGTCTGCGCCTTCTTCTGCTCCATCTTCCACAGCCAATCTATCAATTTCACCCACAATCTCAGCCGACCAACAAGCGGCGTTGCTCAAGCAGCAACAGGAACAGCAAGCTCGTGCACGGAAAGAGCAATTTGAACGATCGCTCAAGCCCTTGCTACAGTCGTCTGCCTTTAGCGGCGCTGGCGCCGTGCAGACTTTGGTCGACAAGATCGACAATTTTGGTTTACAGGATGTTGAAGCTTCAACACGTCTTGAGATTTTGACCAAAATGAGGGACGGTGCACCAAACCACTATTTCCGGGCATGGTCCGAGAATGGAGGAGCGATGGAGATTACACGAGAATGGTTAAAAACTGCTGCAAAGGGCGATGGCGAGCTGAAGGACACAATAATGCCACTTTTGCATGTGAGGACTCCTCGCTTGAAGCGCGAAAATCACTCTAATATCGTTTGTAGATTATCGACCGGCTACCATTTACGGTCGAATCACTGGCGTCTTCAAAACTGGGCAAGATAATTTTGAAACTCCTCAAGCATCCCTCACAAGGTGAGCTAAACGTTCCTTATCCCCATATATCCTCGTCTCTTGTCCAGACGCCGCTGGCGAAAAGGTTTGAGTTCTTTTCGATTGTCTTCCCAATGAGCTTGATGAGAGTGTTTCAAACGAAATCGAGTCCAAACGAATCGACTTTCGCGAACCAAATCTCACCTTCTTGCTTCTCTTTTTTACAATTACGAACTTGGTGGTGGGAAAATTCGTTTTCGGTGCTGTCTGGACAATTGAGCATACTACCACAACAAAATCTGTCGATAAAATATGTATCTAACTTTTTGCCTCCCTCTTCGGCCTATTGCGACAACCCGAAATGCTACAGCCATCAAGGACATGGCATCGAATCTCGAACAAAGATGGCGCGAAATGGTAGCCGACGCGAATCGAACCTCGAAACCAGACACCAACGCGAGAGAGGGTGGGTCACGCCAGTCTATCGCTCTGAATTCCTTCACTGAATTTTTCTTTTATTTTTTCTCGATTTTTCAGGTGCCCAGTCCAAGAAGAGGAAGCATGGCGAGCCTCCAGCTAAAGGGGCCGCTTCCATTGGCGCCGGAGGTGGCGCGCTCCCGCCAGCGAAGAAACCTGCTGTAGGGACAGCGACGTCGACAAAACCTACTTCAGTGAAGAAGGAGACGAAGCCACTAGCCACCGTTGGATCGACGACGACGGTGAAAGGAGCCGGTACCGACACCGGGTTCTTCTCGGCGCCAAAGTCAAAGCCAAAGCTCCCCTCGTTCAAGAAAGCGCAAGCGCCTCCCAAGGCAGCTGATGGAGATGTTGCGCAGCCTTCGAACGTTGATCCATTCCAGGATATCCTGAAGACGATGAAACGGAAGGATGCTTCTCCGGCTGTGGTGACGCCACCGGCTCCGGCGCAGTCCCCTCTTCAACAGACACAGACGGCGCCTATCGGAAAGAATGGAGCGAAGAAGAAGAAGAGCGTTACATGGGCTGTTGATTCGGAGTTGGAGTCAATACGATATATCGAACGGGCGGTATATGACGATGATCCCAAGGATGTGGGTTGGATTTCTCTGGCTTCGTTTTTGAGTTTGGGACTTAATGTTGTGCAACTTGGACAGGGTACACATGTTAACTTGCGAGACTTGGATAGGGGTGAGGGAGCTGCGCTGCATGCACAGATGTTCGAAGAAGTCATGGATTGGTCAGAGCCTCTTCGTACGTGGTTACCTAGTCAAAATTCGAAGAAGAAGAATAGACATTTGACTGATTACCTCCTCCTTGTTTACAGCTCTGGATCCACAGAACGAACTCCGTGGTAGTAACAGTGAGGAAAAGAATATCCAGGAACAGCGCGAGCAGTCGTCGCTCGGTGCTCTGTACAAGTCGTCCCAGATACCCGAATCGCCAGGGGAGCCCTCTTCTGTGCTTACGGAGGAAGAAACCGACCAAAACGTGACTAGAATGATATTAGGGGAAGAGAACGACGCTCTGTTCTGGCACAGTGCAAACGCTGCGGAGCTGGGAAACGTTTTGGCTGCAGCACAGGCAACGCAGCCGGCCGTGCAACAGTTGCTTGAAACGCTGGCAATGAATCCGGCCATGCAGCATGCTCTGCAAGTACAGCAACAACAGCAAGCGCAGCCGCAACTTCCAGATTCGACAGGTTTCAATAATCCTATGGTACAGCAGTTAATCCAGCAGTTGCAAGCAGCGCCGTCAGGCCCTCAGTACGGGCAGCCAGGTGGATACGAGGAGGAGCAACAGGCGTGGGGGTCGACACCCAATCATTTTCCGACCGAATATGGACATGGTTATCACGACGATCCCGATCACTCCGGCCGTGCGTGGGAAGGCCGGGGGCGTGGCCGGGGACGCGGCGNCCTCCGGGCGAGGTCGAGGACGTGGAGGAGGCGACGATGGTGGTTATAGACACAATAAAAGAAAACCTTGCAGTTTCTTTGCACAAGGAAGGCGAGCATTAAATGTCCCTGAAATCGTCAGAATGAGGCAGAGGCTAATTTATGATTTTTTCCCTCTTTCCCTCCGAAATTAACAGATGCAAATTCGGCGATCAATGTGACTTTGCCCACGAGATATTCTAATCCGACGACGACCAACGAAGACCAGCCCGTCGACGAGCCGACCACCACTCTTCCAATCCGCCTCACCCCCCTTCTCCTCCTGTTGGGAGGCTTGGTTCTACACACGCACCGGTTACTGGGGACGCTTTTGGTGCTCTAGGATTCTTTACAGATATACCTGATTTAATTATCCACCGGTTTCAGTCAGCCCTTCACCCTTAACCCACATATTTCTCTTTCTCCTTCTCTCCACACTCACCACATCACCATTTGCATATCCGTATTTCTTCAACACATCATGTCATGTATGTATATAAATGCATCACAGAGCGACAAGACGTCATTACAGCAAGCACATAACCCGAGTTCGAGTGACGGGATGTTAACGCAATCGCTCGCGCAATTCAATTGAATAGTGCTGCCTGCCATTCCAGAGTCTAGCTACTTCTATGAGGGGTTTTAGCGGTTCGACTGACGGGGTACAGGCGCCGTGTAATCTCCGAAGTTTTGTTATTCATTCGATTATCAAGCTTCGCTTCGCGGGAAGACTCGTGGTCAACGTTAAGTGGTGGTTCTGTTGTTGGCACATCTTTTGTATTATGAGTCTAAATGTCCGAGGTTTCATAATGCGAACAACAAAAGGGGGTTGCGAGGAGATGAAGCGTCGAGGTCGTTATACAAGAAAGAGAGAGACGGAGAGGGGGAAGAATGAATTGCGCCGTAGGAGAAGGATCAATCAAGTGAAGAGGAAGCAAGGCGCAGCACGGGTTCTGTTCTTGGAAATGAATGAACAGATATCAAGAAGAGTTTGGTTTGGACTGACGGAACCGAGAATGGAAAATGAAAATGGGAGTTCAGGACATAAGTAAAAAAAAAGGATGCGACAGACGAGGATACAATACAGAGAAAGATCTATGAGCACAAGGGAGCCTGCAACGGAGAGTAAATTACGCTGGCAGATCGGACAGAGGGATAATAAAAAAAAGGCAGGCAAAATAAGACACAAAGAACAAGCAGATATTACTACACATGGGAGGTCGACGTTTAACATAACAACAACAACAGACGGCGGACGACGAAAGACGACACAAAAAAATTCTTATCCAGCTGCATTCGTCCGACCCCGCTTCCTCGCACCCCGTTTCCCTGATGTCTGCTCTCCAGGAGCCATTGTCGGCGAAGCAGCGTCACTCGGGCCTCCCTTCCTCTTCAACGAAGCGTGGGACAAGGCAGGCGTATTGTTCGTCGTCCCCGTTCCGCCCGACATCGCGGGTGATGCAGCCGTCTGGGACGATCCTCCCGAGGCTGGTCCAGTACTGCTGCTCGCGTTTTGGGGTATTGACCGGTGTTGTTTTTGAGGTGAATTCGACGCTGATGATGTTGTATTTTGCGGTGATCCGACCATCGTAGCTGAAGGTGGGGGTGGGATAATAGTCTGGCTATTATTGTTTGGTAGATGGGGATTAATAACTGAGGACGGAACGGATTGGTACAATGTTTGCTGGGATTGCGGTGGGGGGATATTGTTATGCTGCTGTTGTTGAAATTGTTGTTGCTGTTGGTGCTGCACTGGAACTACTTGAGACCCAGGAGGAGGAGGAATGACACCGTTCATAATACCCGGCCCGGGTATGGCATTAGGGGGTGGTTGTTGGACTAGGACTGGGTGCTGGGTCGGGTGTACCTGAATTCCCGGCCGTTGTGCCTCTGGTGTGGTGGGGTTCAACGTATACCCGGTCTTCTTCAGTTTATCCGCAAATTGGGCTAGGGCATCTAGGAAAAACAAAGAAGCATCGTATGTGAGTTGAGGTTGGAAAACGGCATTTATCAGAGATATCTACAATACCTAGCGGACCGAGCTTTGTCTCGTCTGCAAATGTAATCAATTCGGCCATCGCCCCGACACTTTCAGCCAACTAGAACGTAAGAAGAAAGGAAATCAGTGACATCGTCGAGCCAGAAAAACAAGGGGGATAAAGCTAACCTCTAAACACCGCATCGTCGCCTGTGGAATCCCGAAAGCGTTCACGGGTTCACCAGGTATAATAGCCCTCTCAATGACTATCCTTGGTTCCTCGTACCTCTGATGTTCATCATCCACGATTCTCTGATACTCCATGCTCTTCGCAGGCGGACTCGGCGCTATAAACATAGGCCTCATAATCGGCGTTTCAAGCGATCGTTCACCCGAAATCATATCCGACTGAATGAACTTCTCGTGATGCGTCGCGCCAAACTCGAATTCGTCGATCTTGAGCGTCCAACCCGGTTGAGTCGGTGCCTGTTGTGCATTAGGAGGCTGAGTCGCGACAACAATGACGTGGGCGGTAAGCGGCCCGCGCAGAGTCACTGTGTACCCGTTGGTGTACTTGTACGTCCACACGGCGGAAACGCATTCGACGACGGCGTGCCCTTGTGTATAGAGGCGCTCTCGCGCACCGTCCAAGGTTAGTGTCATCGATTTAACACCGGATTGGGTTGTCACTAGGAAAAAACGCGGCAATATCGGGATGCCAATCTCTGTGGAGTCTTGTTATCAGTAAATGGCTAGACGCGGAGTCGAGACAAAGAAGAATCTGCGCACCGAATGGTTTTGCCTCTTGCTGTTGATTATCTTTCCACAGCGTAAACTTCATGATCGCCTTGGGGGTGAAGTATTCCTTGACGAGCTCGCTCCACCACGAGAGTTGAAGTTTCTATGAGACATGAATTTAGAGGAATGCGCCACATAGAGCGTCGGGATGATGACGAACGTTTTTGCCCTCCCCGGCAAGCACTCCACTGAACTGAAGTAAGCGAACAAGTGCCTGTCCATTCCCGACAGCATTTTGCATTCTAGAAAAGACGTTTCAGATGGGGAAGAAAGGAAGACGGGAAGAAAATGCTTACGGGTGCGGACGAGTCTGGATATTCGATGGTCCAGCTGTTGGGGCTGGAACCATACCTTGTTGCATGGGCATATTCGGTGGTCGTCCCATGTTCATGTGTGGGTGTTGTTGCGGTTGGTTCCCGCCAGGGGGTTGAGGGGGACCGCCCGTGAGTTGCGGCTGCAGCATGTGCGGTTGTTGAGAAGGTGGGGGGATGTTAGGCGCTGGGGTTGGTTGTTGGGGTAAACGGCTGTGTGCCCCCATTGTTGCTCCTAGTGGTAAAGGAACTTGGTTGGGTCTTGGTGTCTGACCATGGGGACCAGCCACCTGATTATTTGGTATTTGGGGCTGGGATTGAGGACGCGATTGAGGTTGTGATGGGTGCATCCCTAGCTGGTCTGACGACGGCGTGGATTGCATGGGGGAAGGGTGATGGGCAGCAGGTGGACCCGACTGTAGGGCGCCTTGCTGCTGTTGGGCGTTAGGTTGAGGCGTCTGACGGTGTTGTGGCTGAGGTGTGGGCATGGGATGGGGAGTCATGGGATTTTGTGACGCTGATCGAGGGGGAATATTTGGAGGAAAGAAGTCCGGAGAGTTCGCCATTCCACCGGGATTGGAGTTCATTTGAAGTTGCTGAGCAGGCGTAGGGAAGGGACCGCGCGCCTCTGACATGTCAGGAATCGGGGGTGTGGATGCGTTGAACGGATATTGGCCAGCGGCCGAGGACATCCGTTGACCGGAAGGAGAGAATTGATTACCAGGATAGTTGGGCATGAAGCTCATAGCATTAGCATTGTCTGGGGTCATAGAGGCTCGGTTTACGGGGGCTTGGGAAGGACCAGGGACCATACCACCCATACCATTGGGCGGCATAGGTCGGGGAGACGAAGATGTAATCCCATGATGCTGCTGCTGCTGCTGCTGCTGCTGTTGTTGCTGCTGCTGCTGTTGCTGCTGCTGCTGCTGTTGTTGTTGTTGTTGTTGCTGCTGCTGCTGCTGCTGCTGAGGAGTGGGGATGCCGACACCGTTTTGAAATGCATGGGGTGGTAACTGACCCTGTGTAAGTCCGAGTGGATGCTGTTGGGGGCCCATCGATGGTGGTTGTTGAAGACTGCTCATAACGTTTGTAGGCACAATGCCTCCCATCGACGGTTGCATGCCAGGATTTCCCCCCTGCCGCTGGCCTAACTGCTGCTGCTGACGGGCGTGCTGCATTTGCATCTGCTGAAGCTGCTGAGCCTGGTGAATATTATTGGGAGTATTGACAGGAAGACTCATTCCACCAGAGACGGCTCCGCCCATCTGGGTCTGGGAGGGAGCCCGTCGCAGCGCAGGATTCTGGACGGGTTGCGGTGGCATCCCGGATGGAAAGGAATTGGGCAGCTGCATGGTCATACCTCCCATACGACCTCCTTGTGTGTTCGCCGGACCCATCATCGCCTGAGGATTTTGGCCAGAACGCATGGGCATGCCCGGTCGGACCTGCTGCTGACCCCCTGGAAGCTGGTGAACCTGCGACTGCTGCATCATCATCCGTGGGTTTTGGTTGTTTGGGAGGGGGACGTTGGCCGGGTTGAGCATGTTCATGGGCTGGTTCGAGTTCATGTTGGGCATGGACATCTGCTGGTGGTTCATCTGGGCAGGGTTCTGCATGAAGGCGGGATTGTTGCCCATGGTGAGCATGGGGGGTGTCTGGCCCATGGCGGAATTGCGGAGCATTTCTGCGCGAACGTTGCCATTCATCTGGACGAGTTAGAGGCCGGATTGCGGGGAGAGGGGCGAGAAAGGAGGAAGGGGTGGGACCATGAACCGGGGAGGCGTCGGGGGCGTCGAGGGCGTCGAGGACGGCGACGGGGCGGGGAGGCGGTCGTGGAGGACGATGAGGAAGGGGGGAGAGTTGTTGACTCCCACACGTGGCTCATCAACTCCTTTTTCGTACCATCATCATGGTCCGCCAGCTGAAATACCACGAACAGAAGCTGCTCAAGAAACTCGATTTTCTCAATGTGCGTGCTGCGACAAAACACAGGCCCTGTCTCACAGAATCCAGTGGAAACAAGATGCCAGCCTGCGCGAGGTCAAGGTCATGCGCAGGTACCACGTCCAGGACCGCGAGGACTACCACAAGTGCGCCGTCCTACCTCCCGTCCGTCCCGGTGCTCATCCAGTGCAGGTACAACAAGCTCTGCGGCTCTCTGCGCTCCTATGCACACCGCATAGCCCTCCTGCCGGCCCAGGATCCCTTCAGAACACGCATGGAGGGCCAGCTGCTCTCCAAGCTGTACGATATGGGCATCCTCAGCACCGCCGCAAAACTCAGTGATGTCGAAAACAAGGTCACTGTCGCCTCCTTCTGCAGACGGCGCCTCGCAGTCTTCATGTGCATGTCCAAGATGGCCGAAACCGTCAGCGCAGTATGTCATTTGCCTCTGCGATCCGACTCCCTTGCTCACAACTCTATCAGGCGGTAAAATTTATAGAACAGGGACATGTCCGCGTTGGCCCTGACACCATCACCGACCCTGCATATCTCGTAACAAGGTAATGTCGATCCCCAAACGCTGCCTGACTCATCTTGTTAAACAGTCTCCCATCTCAGACACATGGAGGACTATGTCACCTGGGTCGACACCTCCAAACTCAAGCGTGTGGTCATGCAGTACAACGACGAGCTCGACGACTTTGATCTTCTCTAACCCTCCTTGCGTTCTCGCCAGCTGCCGCGCTCCATTCGCCTCCGAGTACCGCCCACCATGCCATAAAATTTACCCAACGACCACCCATCGGGGTATACAATTACTAGGTATTCTACTGGAGTCTCCGATAAGTACGTATGCGTTATGCTGTTTGCTTGCGTGCGTGCGATAAAAAAAGGAGGGAGTTGATACAGAAAAGAAAACATCTAGGACAGCGTAGAGAACAACAAAAGCAGCCGTAGCGCTCATAGATAGATAGATAGAAAAAATTGACAGAAACCACCAAAAAGACGAGAATAAAAAAGACAGATACTTGCTTTAGATCGAGGCTGGCAAACGTGTAGGATCCAACTTGAGCGTCCACTGTTGCAGCTCTTTCTGGTTTGGAGCTGCAAGTGCATACGAGTTGGACGCCGTGAAAAGGGTAAACGAGAATGGTTTCTGTATACCCACTAGTCAGTTCAACTGGTCGCCTGCATCAAAGTAGAGCACGTACTCCAAGCAACATCTCCTTCTGCGGGTCACTTTCCACGTTGACTCCAGATAGGCTGATGACACCAATTTCCTCCAACTCGTTGGAGTGAGCGTACATGTGCAGATACGGTCTATCCAAACATCAATCAGTGTCAAGGGGGGAAAAGCACGGTTTCATCATACCTCTTGAGCACAAACCATCTCCGTTCCCAGATGTTTTGACCCGCATCGATCAAAACATGCATATGTCCCTTCTTGGTGGCACTGTCACTGTATAGCTATGATATCAGCATCCTGTTCAGAAGAGCGCTCGAGCATATACGGGCTTACGTTCTAGGAACCAGCTTGGTCTCCGAGACAAACTTGAGCCCGTCTATAGCCGTCAAATCCCCATTCGATTTCTTCAATGACGGCGAATCGATGGACTCGGTCGGGTCCTGGCTCAAAACGATCTAAACGCGATATACAAAATGGGTGATTAGAAATTTCTTCGTCAACAAAAAAATTTATGTTGCCTAGACCGACCTTGCCCTTGTGCCCAAACTGCTTCTGCCACAGCTCTAGCGACCTCCTCAGCAGCGGTTCCGCCTTCCACGCAAGTGCGTCTTGAGGTAGCGGCTTCGGCGGTGAGTTCGCTAGGATGACTCTGATTGCTTGGACGTCGGCTGCTCTCCTCTCCGTCAAGATCAGCCTCTCGTAGTCCTCCACCACTGTGATGCCTCTGGGCTTCCACACACCCAACGTCTCCTCTCCCCGAACGTACTTCTCCGAGGTATCTAGCCTCCACAGATCTTTGGCGCTCCGAGTGAGAGGCGGGCTTAGCTTGACCAGGAACAGTGTGCTCGTCTTGGCGAGAATCTTGCTCGATCCGAAGAAGCTGAGGAGTTTACTTGGCGGACTTGCATCCCGGCTTTGGATAGCGACGGCGAAATCCATGCTAAACTGTACGGGATCGCTGCATGATTCGACTGCAACCCAGAAGAAAATTTGCAGCAGAATCCTCTGGTTCGACGACGTAACCCTGTTCAGCAACACCGAATCGTGGACGCTCGAATCCCACAGGACCTCCGCACTGAGTACGCCTGTCCCATCGGCCTTGAACTCCACTGTCTGTTCCTTCAAGAGCGGGAGGGTGATCGTGGCTTTAGATGTGGAGTCGTGGATACGTCCTTGGGGATCCAGGAGTCGGACATTTCCTACTTTGACTCGGGTAAACTCGGTCCAGGGTAACTGTTGCCCGCTGCTCGACGATATCGTGAGCGCAATACGTCTTTGCAGTCCTTGGTGTAGCGTGAAGACTCCAGGATCCAGGGTGTTTTGGGAGATCACGGACACGGGCACGTAGCTTCCGTCTGGTCCGAGTTCGCAGACTTGAAGCCAGGCAACGACGTCGTGCGTTTGCTCTACCACGAAATCTGTTTCGGACCTCCTCATAGATGGGAGCCCTGGTGTTGCCGACATCGAAGGCGATGGCGACAGTGCTGAATTTGCTATGTCGTTGGTGGAAGAGTCGGGTCTTGAGACCGTTAGAGGCTGTCGAGTTTGCTCCCTCATCTCGTCCCATCTCTCCATTCTTTCTAGGTAGGTAGGCTTGAGTGCCGCGAAAAATTCTATGGGGGCGTATCCTTGTCGTAAATGGTTCAAAACCTTGGATGTCGTAACAATCGTAAAATTCCGTCGAAACTTGAGCTCCGAGAGCGAGGATGTATCAATGTCGATCGCAGTCGAGGGGAAGACTTCTTCTGCGGATATGCCGTTGAGTCCTGCAAATGACGACAATCGCACTTGCAGGTGCACAACAGAAAAGTCGTAGGACGAAAGTCCCTTTACAGAGTCGATCGTCAGGCAAAAGCTGAGTTTGCTTCCGGGGAGTAAATTGGTCTTGGGCGGGACGGGTGATGACGCCCGTGTTCCGGCACGAGTCGACGGTGTTGAACCGTTAAGGTACTTCGGTGATACGACCACATTCACCACCTTAATATCAACTCTACAGGATCCGATGGCTTCTGCGGTGTATCGGCAAAATATTGGCACGGTACTGGCAGACCCTAGGCGACGTGATAGAGGTGCAAGCGAGATAAGGGCATTGCCAATGAAGGAGTATTCAGGGGGAGGTGATTCGAAGAAGGGTTCATCGGATGAAAAGTGCTGCGTGTAGGATGGTCGGTCGATGTATGTCGTGAGGTTCCGCATGCGTTGCAGCTGCTGCTGCATACGATCAAGTGACCAGACGTAGATAGCATTGTTACGCTTGTCAATGACCTTCACTGCAGCAGACGGCTGCGTATTCGAAGCAAGTATGGGGTCTGCCACGTCCCCAAACTGATCCAACCCGGCAATCGTGTCAACTGCGGAACTTGGCGCGGCAAGGGATCCTCCTGACGCGATCGTGAAGTTGTACGAGACCTGCTTTCCAAGTTCCTTGCTGTCGCGTGCGTAAATACCCAAAAGTAATGTATCCAGCAACGTAAATCAACTTACCAAATGACGTTAGCCTCCTTCACTGCCACCGCATTTATCAGGATTTGCTCGGCCATCGAAAACGCTCGGTGGGCCCTCCACCTGTCGAGCACCTTCCGGATGAGTCGCAATTGTCTTGCCGAATAGATGATAGGTTCAAATTCCATTGCCTCCGCATCTAGCTCGCCACGGGCCCGAGCCTCCACCATACGGCGCATCTGAGCCTTGACGAGTCGCAACTGATGTTCCATGTGCTCCTTCTCGACCTTGAGATCTTCTGCTTCTGTGGCCGTCTCGTCGAGTTCGTTCAGCCGCGTCTCCAAAGTCGTTTGAGTTTCCCTCAATGGTTCTTCCGTGAACGGGCTACCCCAGGGAGCGGCGTACAGACTCGTATCATCCGTTGCTTCACTTGGAATCGGTCGGCCGGTTTCGCTCCAGGTATCGTCCGCAACGCTGAGACTGCTCTCTGGCCGAGACTTGGAGGTGTTGTCCCGCATCGTCTTTACTCTCGTGATCTTCTCATACAGCTTGTTGAGATCTTCATCTGGGAGGTTGTCCAGCTGAGGGTCTAAACCAAGCCTTGCTAGGGCAGCTTCACGTTTGGCATAGTTCCAATCAACATTATCCAGTTCGTCATCTGAAGTCGGTGAATCCGGCCGGGGCGAGTCTGCACCCATGGCCTCTAAATCCGCTGCCGAGATACTGTTCTGCAGGTTGGACCTCATGGTCGCACGATCCCTCTGCTTGCGAACCTCTTCAGGATTGTTGAATCGGAAGACATGGTGATCACCTAGAAAATTCCAAGCATTAGCAAGAGCAGTCGCGAATCCCACTACACCGAGAAGAAATCCTACCAAGAATAATACGGTAACCGGAACGCAGCCTGTGAGGCTGGCGCGTAAATGTTAGCTTCTATATGTTCTACCATTGACTAAAGGTACTCCTTACTTGATCTGGTGGTACTTGTTTGCCATTTAAGAACTAAATAAGGTTGAATAAAAAACCAGCATACCAGAACGTAATGTAGTAGACGTACCGTGATACTATCCGATATTGAGGTCAACGTGACCTTTCCATCGTTGTTTTCAAAGTAACAGTGTTCTTCATGGATGTTCTCGCCACTCAGACGAATGGCGGCGGGAAGATCAGTGTCCAGTCTTCCCACCTAGTTGACGACGAACACACGAGCCAATCAGTACATCTCGCGCGATAGATACACTGAGTCACTGGATACGCACGACGGTCTTCCCAAGCTTCAATTGGTAGATCAAGCATTCGCTCATAAGAGGATCTAACGAAAAGGAGCACCGTCAGAATCCGGTCCGAAGATGAATACGTCCCCAGCGGCAACGCGGCTCTCACCTTCGTTCTATGAGAAAGCGCAAGAGTAAACATCAGGTACTCAGGGGGAATTTTGAGAAGACCACTAACCAAATTAACGATATGGGGCATCTGATTCATAGGTCAGCATTCGGTCGATAACGTTTCCGAAATATATTTCGTACTTTTTTAGGGGTATGCACGCCGACTAGATTCTTCTCGACCGTAATACCTAGCTCTTCCAGTGCCTTTTCTCGCTCCTTCTGCACTTCCTGCGTACGCTCAAGTTTTTGTTCCCAAGTTTCGTTCAGACTTTGCATCAGTTTCTCGCTGGCTTCCATCTGGTCTTGAAGCTCTGCTTTGGTGACAGTCTTGATGCGCCCATCCTTTGTTTGGTACGTGACCTTTTGGAGCTGGGGCGGTACCTTTGGATCAAAGACGTCTTCGCCACTTGCACCAGAGACTCTGGCTGTTAATGCCAAGAAGAAAGCACATATGAGTCGCAATTCCTGATAGAGCAAATTGTGCGATTTCAACGTACCCCGCAACATCTCCAATTCTTCCTTGAGCTCACGCACAAGCTTCGCATTGGGATCCTCGTTGACCACGGCCTTGTTCTTGATCTTCTTGGCCTGATCGGCATATCGTAACGTACTGAGGGTCTCCTCATAATCAGCAGGTGAGATTGCGGCAATCATAGCTGTTTTCGAGTTTCCTCCGAGACTGTCTTTGAGTAGCCATGTAAGGACCTGAGGATTCGAAACAGCCGGGTGTGCGCAGAAGCAAGCGCGTCCAGTAGAAAGCCGGCACGAGCATGGGGTAGAACATACGTAACAGCGTGAGCACCAATCGGGGCCTTGAAGGGAAAAAAGCGACAATCACGCACCGAATCACGATATGGAACGAAGTCAGCGTCCTTTCCCTTCTTCCCCTTCTTCGTCTCAGACGTGCTAGCCATTGCAAGTGAAGAAATGACCTTTCCCAGCGTTGTGAGGGACTTGTTAATATTCGCGCCCTCCTTCAGCCGTTGCCCAGTAGCACCAGTGGAATTCGCTCGTTCCGAGCCGGCCAGATCCACCAAACTGTTGGGACGAGTCAGCAGACGGTTCGAACGAAAGGCGAGTGATAATGAATCTGATTAGTCGCACCTGATCCTAGACACCTTTTCCGTGTCCATATTAGTGTCTACATCGTGTCGCTTCATTGTAACCAAGAGGGTGAATACGGCATGCGACCGCGATGATCTGGGGAAGGGGAAACGATATCAGTCCTACGGCTCTACCATACGGTACGACGTAACAGGTACAGGAAGAATGAGGCACCACAAAAGAAGTGGAAGGAAAGAAGACGTACGTTTCGTTCATGTTAGTAGCAGCGACTGTTCGGGCCTTGTTCCCTTCGTCCATTAGGTTCATCATCTCTTCGTATCCGCTCACAACCAGCTTGGAAAGATCTTCGACATAAGGACCCAAGCTTGGGTGTTCTCGAACCCTGAGATTGCCTGTGTTCTTTGGGTTCAAGAGGTCGCGCACTTTCTCGTTGTAAATCTAGAGGATAGTGAGCCGAATGCAGATGATGACTTGGAGAAACGACGCTTGACCTCAATGTATGAGACTTCAACTGTTATCTTTAGGTTTGGATCTGCAGCCTCTTTCTTCTCCACTCGATCGAATAGTTCAAGGCAAGTAAGAGGGATGATACCCTTGTCCGGCCCATCTATAGTTCCAATAAGCATGTTGAAGAATTGAGCAATAGAACGGCCACGAACATCCCATCATACTGTAAACGCGCAGGGTTTAAGCTCGTCTACCCACAGCCAGTTGGCAATTCGTCGCACCTGTATGATTTCCCGGATCCGGTTTGACCATCTGCACAACCTCCAGGTCAGCCACCACTACGCAGGACAGGCAGTTGGTAGACGCACAAGCAAGAATACAAGCATTAAACCCATTGAACCCATGGTCCAAAAGCTCTTTTCCGAGATCATCGAAGAGTGTTTGCTGTGAACAGTAGCCAGGCTCGTCCCTCGGGCCTGCTGACCAGTAACTCTTGTCGAAGCTGAAGGGCATGGTCTTGCGCTCTGTCGCGCGCTTTGTGTCTTGTGAGGAACCCGCTTCCGGTGGGTCCAAGAACGTCTGGTTGCCCTGCATTCGAATGAGAGGCTTTGCCCCCCGAGCGAGTTCTAGTTGGCCAGACATCAGTCCCCCGCGAAAGGAAAAGCCATTAAAGTGGGGTTTAGGTGCTCACCTCGAGAATTGAGAGGCCTGCATCGCACTACGACCTTGATGTTTCCCTCGCCAGCTTCAGCCATCTTGGTTTCGTGTTATTGACCGGTGGCGGAGAGTAGGTAAAGACAGGGGTAAAGAGGCGCCCAGCTCACGAAGAGCCCAGGCTATAGGAAGAATACAGAGTAAAGGAAAGTCGTGTAGTTTTCGTGGGTGTTCAAGTCGTTCTGGGAAAAACTGGGGTTCGGTGTTCTGGTCGTTGTCAAAAGCAAAACGCGTGCTGATCTTGACGACGACACGGTCGGACATATGCCAAAAAGGGAACATTACGTCCTCCGGCCCACACGCGAAACGCGACTGCTTGGCTGTTGAATGTTTTTCATTCTGAATAACTTAATGAAGGCGTAATGTACAAGTAAGTATGTCTACAGATAATGCATATGCTTGGGCTCCTTCCGACGTGGTATAAAGATATACAAGAACATTTCGAACATGCCATCTAGGTGGCCCTGTTCCAGCTACTCTAAGTTTATTGTCCATTAATTACTTATAAACATCCAAGCGAGGCCCTGCACGTTGTATTCGCGAGTCGCGATGTTTTGGTTGTGTCCGATAGGACCCAATAGATACAATGTGTCATGGAGAGTGCTCAGTCGCAGCGCTCTGGCCAGTCATTCTGAAGAAAAGGCTTATATCAGGAACTGATCCAGTCCAAATCAAAATACAACAACATACCTCGCGGATGAATGTAAGCATGTGGCAAGTGATGTAGCCCTTTGCGAAGCCAGCTCCAGCGTAGGCAAAAAGATACTGCCACTTTCGCTTGAAGACCTCGAAATCGGCGTCGCTCTTCAACGAAGGGTAGTCCTTGGCGATCATCTCTTGGCTCAAGTTGTTCTCGAGGCGTCGTCCCCATTCACGGAGTGTCCGTGGGTAGTGAGCAGCGTGGTTCTCAACACCTTGAAGGGTGAACCTTCCTTGCGACCCTGCTTGTGATGCGGTGATCAGAGCGGTGGCGCTGGGAAGACTCGAGTTGGGCCACATGTATTTGCGCATAAAGTCCTCAGCCCTGAATAATAAAGACTGTCAGCAAGGAACCCCGCAGTTTGGTGAACAGATGACTTACTGATAGGTAGAGAACCGTGATTCGGGGAAAGTCGACGAGGTGACAACAGCGGTCGCATTGCGCGATTTGAGCGCAAAGTCGACGAGCTTGAAGTATGTGCTGTAGTACTTTGGTCCGACGTGCTGGAGGTCGCCAGTAAGTATGGATTGCATTGATGTTTGATGGTTAAAACACACCTCGATCATCTCAATGCTGATGAAGGCATCGAAAGCCTTCTCCCACTCAGCGGGGATTTCGCGGTAGTCCATCAAGTGAACTCGAATGCGACCTTCAAAGCCGGCCTCCTTGATTCGCTCTTCAGCGAGGTTCTTCTGCTCAATCGACAAGGTCAAAGTATCGACCTCGCAGCCGAAGGAGCGGGCAGCCTCGATAGCGAGTCCACCCCAACCGCTGCCGAATTCGAGAATACGATCGCCGGGCTTCACGCGAGCTGCGCGAAGGACATGGTGGAGCTTACGGCGCTGCGCAGCCTCGAGGTCGCCGGGCATCGGACCAAGCTCCAAATCACCACGAACACCACCTTCTTCCTGGGACCACAATGCACAGGAGTACATCATCTCCTTGCTAAGGAAAGCCTTGAACAACTCGTTGGACTGATCGTAGCTGGCGATAGCATTGAGGCGTGCTTGAGATCGCGTCTGGCCGAGGAAGCTGTTGTAGAGTGCGGACATCGCCGACGAAACTCTCGCAACAGTAGAAGAGAGCGTCATCTCCATGCCGGATTGGTTGTCGAGCCAAATCTGGGAATACGATTAGAGTCCGTTTGCAGAATGGACCGAAAGTAAATCAGACGTACGTCCATCGCACCCTTGAGGTTCGATACATGGATATCACCAATCATATAAGCTTCGCTAACTATTAAGATTGTCAGCGACTGCAGCGGCATGATTCACTTGGCCACCAGAAACTTACAGCCCAAGTCGCCAGATCTAAGAAGAATTCCACGTTGAGCAACCAACTCTTGAACTTATGCCATCGACAACTTACAGAAGAATTCGCATCCAGAAATCGTCGCTCACGACTTGCAACTGGACGTCATTGCAGCCCTTTTGAAACTTGCCGTAATAGTGTGTTCCTTCCGAGTCGGAGATTGTGAGGTGGCCGACAGTGATGGCGTCGTCTAGCACTGAAAGGATGGAATTGCGCGCTAAAGCGAACGAAACATTGAATGAACTCCTATCCAACTGAGAAGTGAAGGAAATGAGCATACCGAAAGAGGTGACCCAAGACCGGGGGCTGAACGCTGACAAGAGCGACGAGGATTGGAGGGCTTTTGAGGTGGAGGGGAACTGCACGCAGGGTGAGTTGGCTGTTGTCGAAGGCATGATGATGATGTTGTTGGATGGGAGTGTTTGTTGGAGAATGTCCAGAACTCAAGAGGATAGGAGCGGTGGATGGAGGGGCTGGTGAATCGACGGTAAACGGCCAGCGGCCTTTAAAGGATTTCGAGAGTTGGATGGACGAACCGGAAAGGAAAGGGATGAGGTTATAGATTCCCTTGGGCCAAGCAGATCGGCAAGTGAAGGGAGAAATCTAAAGCCAAGTGACAGCATAGATCGTGGACTGGAATTGCGAGGAGAAACATCGTGGTGCTGTTGGATATTGCCCAGGGTCGTGTCTGATTCTCGATATGGGACACGGACTGCGACCGAATGGGGCAGGACACCAAAGAAGGCATCTTTCAGAAGCGGCCTGACAAGTGACTCTGGAAGGTGAGGAAGACTTGATTTCATACACTCACTTCCAGATCCTCTGCTGGTGTCGTCCGACAGTAGGGCGTAATAGAAAACCTTGTTAGATAACACTGCAGGAGGAAGCTCAGCTGCTAAGTCGATACCTGCAGACGAACCTCATGCCTTGAGCTTACTGCCTTCGGCCTCTTAGTAACTCTATTGCACCTTAATTGGAGGCGATAATCGCAGATTCGCCTTGAGGACACCATCAGATATCAATTCCCCATTCAACTACACGTGGCAGGGCTTACCTCGCACCTCCAGGAAACCCAGGGTTTCGAGGGAACCTGGGATTCCTCTCCAATCAGAACCCAAAGTTTCAAGCGGATCCCTCCGTTAAACTATGTCGAACAAGGTCTCCCGACGAACCTAGGGCGTTTATCGAATCGTCGTGCTCCCCAAGTGTGCGTTTGTGTGCTCATCGTTATTTATCGTGGTCGCTTCCTGGGCCTCGAACGGCCACAAAACTGCATAATCAAATCTCCGGCGCTGCAGGGTTCAAGATAGTCAGCTGCGCCCACTCCTTGCCCACCGCTACGAAATTTTGACAAACCCACCTCGAAATACCGCGGATATCACTGCCAGGTAGGTGCACAGAGCGCAGTCGTACACTCCCGAGGCTCGCGCCCTACACACAGATACCGAATTATCAGATGGTGACGTCTACACCGGGTCGATGTGATGGCAGGTCATTTATGAAAATTCAACATATTCCTCGGTGAACATTCAATGTTGGTTTTGATGGCCAAATGATCCTCGGAGCGCAAGCCATAAACACTCGGATATCCAATGAATACGGATGGTTTTCCTGTTAAACATCAGACTGGAATTTGGAAGGTCGGCATTGATGCTGTCCGACCGACAAACGCAGAGGATACATCCCGGACCCCGATGTAGCCGCTTCCTCCACGAGCGCCGAAATATCGAGTTTCACTCGGATAGAAGGAACAGCAAAGTTTCAACGGTCTTTCAAGTATATCCGTTCACCTTCTGCGACGATGTCATGCCGAGTTCGCTTGCTGGGCGGGCCATTGAGATCGAATGCACCCCAAGTCATGGGCTAACTGAACAGAAAGCAATCAAAGTCAGTGTGATCATAATAGGAAAGATAATTCACCGTGCGTACCACGAGAAAAGGCCGGTGAGTCAAGTTCCCCCGTTGGAAGCGACCGGCATTCCCAATCCGATACCGAAGAGAAAAGGATGAGTGTATCGCACAGGTCCTGTCTTTGAAGCCAGCCTACGGAGCTTGGGTCTTCGGTCTCCACTGAAGACTAATTCCAAGAAGCAGAAAGCCCGAATTTCGATTCTGGGATACAAGCTTCAACGCGACGGAAAGCGGGAGTTAGATGCACGGGGAACTCGAGGAATGTTACTGCCCTTACACGGCGACGATGAAATTCAATTGATGTTTGACGGAAAGACGTGTATGCGCCAAGGGACAGCATGAAGCAATGAAACAATCATGCATCATGACATGCATCCTGCCATCTGGAGAGTAGACGTCTATCAGTGTATTGTTCGTGTAGATTCGAAATTGCAAAAGTGGATCTCACCGCAGTAGTTGTCAGATTAGCTGCGCAGCTGGGAAATCGTGTCAGACAGAGGTTTAAGGCCTGTACCTTGCACCCTTAAACGACTGAGTGTGTTCGATAGGGGTCCGATGGAGGCTCGATCGGTCGCCGCTCTGCTAAAATTGGGTTTGGGGAATGACCATGACCATCGAGTGGCCAAGTCGAATAACAAATACAAGACGCCACAACGCCACTGAGAAGGCACTCCTATTGGAGGGTCCAAATAATTGGAGTCAGGGAGGAAAAATTGTGGTTCACAGGCCGACAAAGAGTGATGTAATTGCAGTGTCCATTGTGTCGGGTGAAAGGTAGAGCTAGAGATACCTTTCGAGAGAACACGAAGGCAAGTGCCAAATAAGAATGAGTATATTAGAGTGGTTGCGCGGTGGGATGCGAGGAAGTGGGAGCGTTCACGACAGTGGAACTGTAGTACAGGCGATTGGCAGCGTCATTGACTACCCAATCCAGGCCGGAGACGAGGTTCTCTCCGGTCACAGCGCTGCACGGCCAGATAGTCCAGTGGTGAGATTTGATAGAAGGAAGGTCGAGGACCTGTTGAACCAATCGCATCGAATGAGCTTTATATACCACCCAAAGAGTCCCCATTCTTACAAGTGGCCAGCGGGCCAAGGACTCACCTCTTGAATTTGCGCCTCGGTCATTGATCCAGGTAAATCCTGCTTGTTGGCGAAGATCATAAGGGAAGCACCAGCGAGACGCTGTGGAATTGGAAAGCGCGAGGAGATAACGGGGAAGAGAATATAGGCGTGCACGGGCGTATGTCAAGAACCGTTGAGGTCCGCGCTGGAAACGGAGGCAGTTGGCTCGACTCACGTCTTCTGTCAGCAGGCTGTGGAGCTCTTCCTTGCAGTCTTGCATTCTCATTCTGTCGCTAGAATCGACGACCCAAACCAGTGCGTCTGTCTGCTCAAAGTAGTTTCGCCAGTACGGGCGGAGGGTCCTCTGGCCACCGACATCCCCTGGCGTAAATTGACATGACGGCGACAATCATTGATGGAGCGAATGCGGGATTGCGTACAGATGTTCAAAGTATACCTGCCACGGGTACGATCATGAGTTGTTCCGGGCATTCCAGTGCTCAAAGCACCTACTTTCCGTGGACGAACGTCTTGATGTTGAATCCAAGGGTGGGGCTGATCCCGGATATATCTTCGTTGTTGAGCTTCTTGAGAATCGTCGTCTTTCCAGCGTTGTCGAGCCCGCTGTTGGCCGTTGAAAGGGAGATCATGGAGATCATCCGCTGGCGGTGGCACTCACAGGAATAGGATCCTCATTTCGCGCTCTTTCTGCCTGTTCTTGCGTATGATGGAGAGGAGGCCCATGGTTGTGGTGGTAGAAGGAAATGATCGCTCACCGGGCCCGGCGCTGGACTCGGTGACAGTCAGGCGCACGCGCCCACCAATCAACTTGCCGGACTGGGACTGCAATTTATATCTTGTTTCTTTCCTCAGCACCACACCCAACACTCAAAATGCCCCCAAAGAACAAGGGAAAGAAGGGCAAGAAAGGCGGCGACGACGACTACTGGTACGGCCAGCTTAATCACCCAAATTCTCCGGCTGATTGACACCGATCGCACAGGGCAGATGCTGGGGAGGCAGTCGCCCCCGCTCCCGCTGCGCAAGGAAAGGAGGAAGAGTCGGATAACGACAGCTCTGCGCCAAAGCCAAAGGCGGGTTTCTCTGCATTTGCAGCCTTGGCCGACGATGGGGGGCCAGAAATCCCTGATGAGAACGAAGATTTCGGGGGACTGATGGTCCGTCTCTATGTTTTAATTAATGTTCTCCAAAGTCTGATTTATTCCTCCAGTCTGCGATCAAGGCGTCCAGCGGCAAAAAGAAGGACAAGAAGAAGAAAAACAAGGCTGTACAGGAAGATGAGGACGACGAGATCGCCGAGGGCGGGGCTCCAGCCGACAAGGGTCCAGTTCAGATGACGGCAGAGGAATTGGCTGACGAGGAGTGGGGTCCTGTGAAGGACAAAAAGAAGAAGGATAAGAAGGGCAAGAAGAAATCCAATGCTGTAGAGGACGATGAGGAGCCTGAAGCTGCTAAAGGTCCGCCGCCCGATTTCATGGCACCTCCATTTCTCATTAGCTTTTTTGATTATTTATTCTAGAAACCCCCATTGCCACTCCGCAAAGAGTTGCAACTCCTCAGCCACAGGCAGAGCCTGACGCCGACGGCGATGCGGACGAGGCAGACTCTGGACCGAAAGTTCTCTCGAAGAAGGAGAAGGAAAAGCTGAAAAAGGAGAAGGAAAAGGTATGGTACGGTTTTCACAGAACAAACTAACTATAGCTGACCACGATGTACTTCAGGCAAAGAAGAAAGCTCAGGCAGCTGCGAAGAAAGCCGCCACTGCTGGAGATACAGAATCTGCACCTGCGCCTGCTCCAGCCCCAGCCTCAGCTCCAGAGCCACAACCCTCGAATGAGAATGATGAGGACGGAGATGAAGCTGCGCCAGGAAAGTCTGATTCCAAGAAAAAGAAGAAGAAGAAAGGCAAGAAAGATGAAGAGCCTGCCCCTGCCCCTGCGCCAGCAGCTGCATCCAAAAAGCCTGCCAAAGGCGGCATCGGTGCCCTGAGGGCTATGATGGAGGAGAAGAAGCGTCTAGAGGAAGAGGCCAAACGTCGGGAGGAAGAAGAGAGACTGCGGATCGAGGAGGAGGAAAGACAGATCGAGGAAGAAAACAGGAAGAAAGAGGAAGAAAAGCAGCGGAAGAAGGAGAAAGAGAAAGTAAGTTATCATACACTCCATCCTTCGGATCCCGTACTCACAATAAACTTTAGGCAAAGAAAGAGCAGCTGAAGAAGGAGGGCAAGCTTCTCACGAAGAAGCAGAAGGAGGAGCGACAAATGGCTGAAATGCGCAAACAGGCTCTTTTAGCTTCTGGTGTGCAAATCGAGGGCTTACAACAAGCCTCGGGGAGTGCACCGCCGGCTGCAAAGAAGGTCGTCTATGGAAACCGTAAGAAGAAAGGTCCCACCACGAAAGATGCCTCACCTGCTCCAGAATCAAGACCTCGATCCCCGGAGGTTACGCCTGCCCCACCACCCGAACCTGTGCCTGCTGAGCCTGCAAAGGAAGATGCGGCTGCCAAATCTGATTGGGAGAATAGTAGTGGGGAAGAAAAGGAGGCCAAACGCGCTGCATCTGCAGTTAAGGACGACTGGGATGCCTCGAGCGACGACGAGGCAAAGAAGGAGGATAAGCCAGCGCCTACGCCGAAGGCGGCGCCTTCAGCCAAGAAGCCGGCAGGCAAAGGTCAGTCCTCACATCACACCGTGCCGAACTTTGATTTAAACAACCTTGTACAGCAACTGAAGCTAAGAAACCAGCACCCGCTCAGGAAAGCAAAGGCAAACCTGCCCCTGGCAAAAAGGCTGCACCACCGTCGGAATCTTCGTCGGAATCGTCGTCCGGGTCAGACTCAGATGAAAGCGATTCGGATGACTCGGACGAAGATTCAGACTCTTCAGATGAAGAACTCTCAAAGACTCAGCAGTTAGCAGCTAAGAAAAAGGCTGAGGCTGCAGCTCGGAGAGCGAAGGCCCATGAAGCAGCGATGGCCGCTCGCAATAAAGACGACCTTCGTAGTCCCATCTGCTGTATCTTGGGACATGTCGATACAGGAAAGACTAAATTGCTGGATAAGGTGGGCGAGGCCCTTTCTCTCTCATGTCCCTCGAAGCTTACTTTCCCTCGACATAGATCCGTCAAACCAACGTTCAAGAGGGCGAAGCCGGCGGTATCACTCAACAGATCGGTGCTACCTACTTCCCTGTCGACGCTATCAAGACGAAGACGGCGGTGATGAACCAGGTATATTGATCGCTTTCTTCTCTCAACCCTCGAAGCGCTGATTCCCGGTTTAGGACAACACGCAGGAATACAAGATTCCAGGCTTGCTTGTTATTGATACGCCCGGACACGAGTCTTTCACCAACTTGCGTACTCGGGGAAGTTCTCTGTGTAACATTGCTATTCTTGTCGTCGATATCATGCACGGCTTGGAAGCTCAGACGCTAGAGTCACTGAGGTTGCTCAGAGACAAGAAGACGCCGTTTATTGTTGCATTGAACAAGGTAGACTTTCTTCTTACTGTCGAACCCCGTGATTTCGCTGACTTTCGACATTTCCCCGCAGATCGATCGTATCTATGGCTGGCAAGCCACGCCAGACAACGCATTCCGCGACTCGCTAGCCAAGCAGACTCACCATGTCCAACGGGAGTTTGAAGATCGTGTCACTAAAACCATTGTGGCTTTCGCTGAAGAGGGTTTGAACGCCGTCCTCTACTACGAGAACAAAAACTTTGCAAGGAACGTCTCACTCGTGCCCACATCTGCTATCACTGGCGAAGGTGTACCCGACATGATCATGTTGCTCGTCAACTTGACCCAGCAACGCATGAGCGACCGGCTCATGTATCTTTCCGAGCTGGAGTGTACCGTTCTCGAAGTCAAGGTCATCGAGGGTCTCGGTACCACCATTGATGTTGTTCTTTCGAACGGTATCTTGCGCGAAGGAGAGAGGATTGTGGTCTGCGGTCTGAACGGTCCGATCGTCACCCAAGTCCGGGCTTTATTGACGCCGCAGCCTCTTCGAGAACTCAGAATCAAGGTGAGTATTTCTGTTCCTGGTTCGGTGGTGGTACCTGATCGTTTCGCCGTTAGTCCGCATATGTGCATCATAAAGAAGTCAAGGCCGCGTTGGGAGTGAAGATCGCCGCTCCAGACTTGGAAAAGGCCATTGCTGGTTCTCGTCTTCTTGTCGTTGGCCCCGACGACGATGAAGATGACCTCAAAGACGAGGTCATGTCTGATCTTACAACGTTGCTCAACAGTATCGATAAGTCGGGTCGTGGAGTTTGTGTTCAAGCTTCAACTTTGGGTTCGCTTGAAGCTCTTCTGGATTTCCTCAAGTCGAGTAAGATTCCCGTTTCTGGAATCAACATTGGCCCTGTGTACAAGCGCGATGTCATGCGTGCTGGTACGATGTTGGAGAAGGCAAAAGAATTGGCCTGCATTCTCTGCTTCGACGTTACGGTTGATAAGGAAGCAGAACGATTGGCAGAGGAGATGGGTATCCGATTGTTCAAAGGTATAGTTTTTGATCCTTGCCCCGGTGCAGTCACTGATATCTGTGTTTAGCCGATATCATTTACCATCTTTTCGACGCGTTCAAGGCATATAACGAAGAGATTACCGAAGCCAAGCGTAGAGATGCTGCACCTTCAGCCGTATGGCCATGTCGTTTGAAGATTATCGCTGCATTCTGTAAACGTGACCCCATCATCGTCGGTGTCGACATTCTCGAAGGTAGCTTGCGGGTTGGAACCCCTCTCGCCGTCGTGAAAGTGGACCCAGCAACCGGAGCAAAGACTGTCATCGACCTTGGGAAGATGTACGTCCAGCACGCTGTCATTGATTTTGGAATTCTCAGCTGACACTCTTCAATTAGCACTTCTTTGGAGATCAATCACAAAACGCAGGATGTTCGTCCTTTCTAAATTCTCACATGCTCCGCCCGATAGCTCATTTAATTCTAATGAATAGGTGGTGAAGAAATCTCAAGCAGGAGGTGGCGTTGCCGTCAAGATAGAACATGCCGTCTACCAATCGGCGAAGATGTTTGGACGCCACTTTGATGACAAGGACGAAGTCCTGAGCCATATCAGTCGACAGAGTATCGACGTTTTGAAGGTTTGTGCAGTCCCTCACTTCACCCAGGCAGACTCCTCACACTTTTCATAGACCAACTTCAGGCATGAAGCTACTAACGAAGACTGGCTTCTTATCAAAGCTTTGAAGCCAGTACGTTATGCCTTTCCTTTTCTTTTTAGCCAAGCCCAATTCTGACCTTTCTTTAGCGGTTCGGTATTCCCTGATCAGTCAAGGCACATGGGTCGAGTGATGTGCCTTAGGATTAGTAATCTACCGTATAAATATAGTCGGTCCAACAAAATGTCATTTTTCGCTCCTCTTCTTGACACCTCTCCCTCCACATGTCTATCGATAATACGGCTACGAAGGTTGACGTCGAAGACGGTCAAGATGACCAGTCTATCGACCGAGATGAACTTCAGCTGGTAATGCCTGAGCTGCGAAGCCCTGGGTGCACTATCTCTATGCAATGGGTTTCACCAGTCTGGTAACGTTCTTATGATACACTCGGAACGGCTGCGGGTATCTTGATCTTGCGTCCTCGCCTATGTAAAAGTGGGTGAGGGTAGCAAGACAAGATTGAGATAATACCGCTTGAACCTGAACAGCGTTGAGACCTGCGTAGGGAAGCCTCCCCAGTGTTATCGTTTCCTCTATCACTCTTTTCCCGTGTTTGTTGGAATGTCTAACGCGTATTTTATGTTCAACTCACTTAGAGGAGCCTGGGATACAAACAGGTAAGGCTATTATTCTCTACGTTCAAGTGTGCTTACCCATGCCTTCGATCCACAGCAATTGCACCGCACTTGGAATATCGTCGAAAGCTTCGCCGCCAGTTTCTGCGCTATCAACTTCATTGGCGGTGTGAGGTGGGTTGTTTTTGGCACGGCACCAGTCGAGTTGCTTATTCTCCTTGATAGGACCGGTCTTTTCCTTGGACTACTCGCAGGAGGTCCCGCTGCTATCTGGTTCGTCCATCACCATCCCGTTGGTCGGCTACATTTGTTGACTTTGTGTCAAGGTCGTCGTATATCGTCAGTATCTTCTTCATGTTGATCACTGCGGCGGTTCTGGCCGAGATATGCTCCGCCTTGCCTCTTAGTGGTTCCATTTATATATGGGCTGCAGAGAGCGCCGGTCCGAAATACGCCCGGTTTGTCGGTTTCATCGTTGCATGGTGGTCGTGTACGGCATGGATGACTTTTGCTGCTGGAAACTGTCAGGTCCGTTACTTCAGCTTGTTCGTGGGCCAGAATCCTAACTATGCAGCTCTCAGACTACAGCCAACTATATCGTCTCTCAGCTCGCGGTCTGGGAAATCGACTTCCCGGGTGGAATTGGTAACGACAATGTTAAATGGCGAGCCTTGATTTGGGCGATAGCGGAAGTACTTCTCGTCGTCGTTATTGCGATCAACCGTTTGCCACCTCGAGTCTATTCCTTCATATTCCGGGCCTCCATGGTGTTGATGATCGTGGACATGTTGCTGTGCATGATCTGGCTGCCTATCGGTGCTTCCAGGACCTATGGTATCCGGTCTGCGAAGGATGTATTTACTCAAACCTGTGCGTTTTCTTCTCCGTATTTGACTGTGATACAAGCTAATCTTGCGCTCAAGATAATGGAACCGGTGCTGCACCAGGTTGGAATTGGATCTTATCTTTGTATGTGTCTAATTTTTCACCGATCTCCCTGCAGTTAACACTCCCCATTTAGCCTTTTCACCGCAGGCACTCTTACCGGGTTCGACGCATCCGGTCACATCGCCGAAGAAACAAAGAACGCAAGGTAAGCAAATCGCCCGGTTTGGCTTTGGCGCAGATATTCACAGTCGAGTGTAGAGTTGTTGCTGGTAAAGGGATCCTATCCAGCGTCGTCGCTACGGGTACCCTGGGGTTCGCTACCACCATCTTATTTTTGTTCTGCACCCCCGACCTCGATACCCTCTTCTCCCTTAATGCGCCGCAACCTTTCGTTCAGTTGTATGCGCTTGCCCTGGGTCGAGGCCCGAGCATCTTCATGACTGTTCTTGCCATCCTTGGTCTTATCCTGGTACGTTTTACCTTATACTCGAAACAAACCTGTCTCCTGATTTGCCTTCAGAACACGAGTGTTGCCATAGTCGCTGCATCACGACTCATCTTTGCCGTTGCCCGTGATGGAGTACTACCCATGTCTCATTGGATTGGCCAGGTCGATCACCGGGGACAGCCCAGGAACGCGGTCACGGTCATGTACATCTTCGGTGCTATCCTCCTCTGCTCCATCCTACCCAGTCAGGTGGCTTTCTATTCCTTGGTCTCCGCTGGTGGCGTACCAACTATCGCTGCCTACGGGCTAATCGGCCTTCTTCGTTTGACCTGCACGCCCGACAACTTCCAGTCTTCTTACTTCTTCCTCGGCAAGTACAGGAAGGTTTTGTACGCCCTTGTCGTTGTTTGGTGCGGTCTGATTGTTGCAGTGAGTAATGTTACAATCACACATACCGTAGGTTGCTTAACACTGCCACAGGTTATGTTGTCGCCCTTCTTCTTCCCCGTGACTCCCGAGACTTTCAACTTTGTACGTTCTATTCCCCACTGTACGCCGTTGCCTCTGTTCGCTAATTCATCAATAGGCCTGCGTAATATTTAGTGCCGCGACTATCTTCGGCATCCTCAGTTGGTATCTTACCCCCGAAGACAAGTGGCTTCGCCGCGAGCAGGTTGTTCAGGCTTTCGAGAGTGCTAACACTCAGCCTCCCCAAAGTTCCAGTGGACATACCGCAGAACAAGCTCCTATCGCGCAGAACTAGTACTCAAACACTAGATATCTGGCAACGCATCTCTATTGACCAATCTTTATCGACCAATCTCTATCACCGTACTTTTGATCATGTCTCGCCATATGTTGTTTGTTTTCTCGTCTTCTGACAATATATTCCGTCTTATTGCCAGCTATTCATTTTTCAAACTTGTGAGAATCCCTCAACACTTGCCGCGGTGCCTGCGGGCACGCCTTGTTCTGCTACCGTGCCTACGGGACTTTGGCCGCGGCATGCTCAGAAAACAATGCCCACTCTGCGCCCGCCTTGCGTCGATAATTGTGTATGCCGCGGAACTGATTGTCGTCGAATGTCATCATGTCAAGAGTTATGCACAGGTGTGAGATCCCAATTCATCATTCAGCAAACCTATGACTTCGGGATTTCCGCTGGGATTCAGGGGGAATCTCAGGTTGCCCTACCCCGCGTCGATGTCAGTCTGATCTGGTAGAAGCCTACCCCACGCAGGGTCGCGTTACAGGTTCCGCGCTTACAACGGATCGTCTAACGACCGAGGGGATGTCTTTAGCTGTCTTTAGGCAGATTTAGGCAGACAGTTTTTCAGTTCAGCCGACCGTCCTCGAGAGTTCAGGCGTGTGTACATACGGAGAAACTTCTGATTTTTTTCTTTGAGGCGCTCAATGATATTGCGATTACAGCACATGTCTTGTGTCTCCTTTGACATGGATCTATATCATCGTTCCCGCGAAGTTCGTATGAGTTGGTAAAGTCCTTGAAGTGCTGAAAGAGTGGGCCTGTTTTATCGCAACTTGGAAAAGATAATGCATCACATCGTGTATAACAGTTTCAATTATATTCTTAAATCCGTTAGAGTGGGTAGTGTGGGATCCAGCCTTTTCCAATGTCGTTGGTATTTGATTGTCGCCTGCGACTTTCGTGATGTCTGCGCAGGATAGCAGTCAGAAAAAAAGGAAATACGAAGAGATTGTCCATGAAGCTCACCGACGATGCTCTGCGGCTCCCCGAGGTACGACCCTGAAGCGGTGGGGAATTAATTGAACCGATGAACCTCGCACATGGCCTTCTGGATGAGAGCGTCGATATCATCCAGTGCGGCGCCGCAGGTACACTTGGGGCCCGACCAACTTTCGGCTTCATCTGGACCTGTCGTAGCGATCATTTCATGGCCGATGTTCGCATTAGGTTCGATGTGGACCTGATTTCGAGGAAGCCCGGTATGTGCTTTGGGGATAGGCGTGATGGTTTCGGAAGATGGACGAGGCAGTTCGACGTGAGCTCCCGGCCGGCCTAGTTGCGATGGGACGCTCGGGGTACTGGTCTGAGATTTGATGAGAATAGATTTAGGTTGGGCTTCAATCGTCGGTCGAGACAAGGAATCATTCCGCGTTGATGCCACCGAGGTCTTCTCCTTGCCTTGACCTTTCAGCAGGCCCGACATTTCTTCGGCGGAAGCCATCTTGTCGGCCTTTACGGTAGCGGTGGACGAGGCCCAGCTGATGCGCTGGGAGTCACGGTGTTTAGCACTTTGCAATATTCTTCGTCTCTTCCTCGTCTCAGCAATGTGGTCTTCTCTCGCCTTCTTCTTTTCGTGCCGACGTTTTACATTTTCTTCGTACGCTCTCTCCCAGTTTTCAATGTCGTGGTAGGGCTCTATCCGGAACCCAGGTCGCCTAGGGAGATTCTTGGTGGCGAGAACAAAATCTTCCTGCAAATGCACGATTAGCCTGGGTCGCAGAGAGAAAAAAGAAGGCGACTTGCGTCAAAATCAAGCTCTTCGGGTAGGTCCCGCAGTTTCCTACGGTAACATATCATGTAGCCATACCAGAGCAAGGCGGACATGACAATGGCGATGAAGAAGGCTAGACCTCCGAAGACGTAGATATGGATCGCAATCATCTGGCCTTCGGATACGGGGCGGTCATCGTAGGGTACGACGGCGGAAGGTGTAGAGACGGCGCTGCTAGTGAATGAAAACCCCCAATCACGACGAGAGATGTCTCCTGCCATCTCGAATGGAGAATGTCGATAATGTCCGCCAGTGACGCTTAGAATTGGTATGTGCGACCGGCGCAGTAGCTTGGATGATGAGGGAGAGTTGCGAAGCTCGTGTCTCAACCAAAAAGGAGAAGGGCGCTAGCTTGTGTATTGAGTCGATCAATGTCTCGCTCAGAGTCAGAGGATGGCCGGAGGCCTGGACGACAGGGGCTTGGGCTCGCGCAGTCGTCTCCTGGTCCCCACAGAGATTCGGCCTCAGTTAGATATTCTGAATTGTTTCTGCCATCTTACCCGCGCTCGTCCAAGCTGCATCGTGGCAGTCGAGAGAAAGGCTGAAAGGCAAAACTCCTCGGTCTTTGCCTTAGATACCGAACCGGCGGCACCCAATTGATCGCGACATAGACCAGAGTATAACAAACTCTGTGCCTCGTGAACTTCAATAGACATCCCACATTCTGGCATCGTTGATTGGGATAACATCAGGGAAGGCGTCATTCGGAAAGGTCCGAGGAGGAAAGACGCTCAGACACCCAAGGCTTTCGCCGTTCTTCCGTCCAAGCCTCAACCCATGACATATGTACTTAGTTGATGGACGTCGTTTAATATCGAAGTTGATCCTCTGCCGCCGGGTGCCTTTGGCACGGGTACAGAAAGAGAAAGTCTTACATAGTCTTACATACAGTCAGGCATAGTCTCATGATCTACATCGAGATCATCGCTCAAAGTGGGAGCGCGTCGTCCTCACAAGCTCCGCCATCCTTTGGCGACGGTTCCGCGCAGCAGGTATATCTCTGAGAGAAGTGATATTGTTGTTACATTCAGTAGATGATTGCTCAACGGCCGTGCCGACTCTTTCGTTTTCTCAACGTGCTAGACTGTGATTCATATCGATGGAGTGCGACCACGGTATATTGGCGCCAAAGTACTGGAGAAGCAGTGTTATCTCTATCAGCGAAGAACACGCGAGAAAAGTCATGTGTCTGAATCGATTGAGCTTCGAAGTTTGCGTTTGTCCTAATAGTAATACAGAGTCTGGTAGTTCCTGCAGGGTCAACCTTTGAGTCAGCTGGTGGGGACTTTGGGTACCTTTCGAGTTCTTCAAATGATGCCTGAAGGAAGACAAACTTCAGAGACCATTCAACTGTAACAGACACCTTGAACCTTAACGCTCTGAATGGGGAGCACCTGGACATCGAGGCAAGTTTGTAACCCAGCATATCCCCATTTTGATGTGACAGTCCGGCGGCTCACTGCCCCTCTCACAAACCGCACTGGCACCCGACAAAAGACCATGGTAATTAAGAGCATAGTTGGGAGCTTTGAATCTTCGGTTTCGGCGGGGCTGCGTCCATGGTCCTAAGTAGATAAACATAACTTCAATCAGGCCAAACTTAAGGGCAGGTCATGGGTAACCACGGAGTAGCGCTCCAAGGGACCGAGGTAGGAGCTAGCCGTTGCGCTGAATACGGCCATCCTGCGATGCTCCACGAGATGTTATCGCCAATAGCCAAGGCTGGGTGTGCACGTCATTCGAGACTCCCATCTACCGGCCATATTTCTATTCTCCCGAAACCCGATACAATTTATATATTGTAACAGGCCAGAGCTGAGACCGCAGAGACCGCACATTCAAAGGGAAAGGCTTGCCGCTCCTCCGCAAATTTGCCGGTTGCACTGCTGAAACGCTCACCGGCTCACAATCGATTGAATAAGGATCATTTCCTAGATTGTTACTAGGGCCTAAATCGTGCCAGCCAACACCTCGGACCCCCTTTCAGAATCTCGTCAAATAAAGACGAAATTAAGAGCGAACCCGAACCCGAACAAGAAGAACAGAGCTTTACACCCTTCTCCGCGTTTCACGAGATCATATATTCAGTAATGGCTGGAGCAAGCTTCAGAAATGACATAGACGAGTAGAAAGAAGTGCACTCTTGCCTACGGCATCTACTCGAACCCGATTTGAGAACCCCAGAATGTACAGCGTGCGGATTTCTAGCAAAGTTCGTCTGAAAGACAGACCTAGTAGGTATCCTGGGCCAGGATTCTGGGTTTTTTGAGAAAGAAAATTCTTTGTTGAGTTGAGCAGGGGAGTCGCGTTGGTTCGATGTGCTCTTATCGAGATGCTGTAAGGCTTAAACAAGGTATCCCCATGAAGTAATAGAAGCCCCATATGGGAAAAAGCAGAGGGGATGTTCTGGGGACGCAGGGTCGCCTGGTCCTGTGTTTTAGACGCATTGTATTTGTAACAACGCCTCGGGACTCAACCAAAAACCGAGCTTTGACGACGGCTGGATTTTTAGAAGCACCTACGGCCAACAAATTCAACCCAACGTTCGTCAGAAAGACACGTCGACGCACGCACCAGAAAACATCTTTCACATCGCTTCTTCAAAGAGGACGTGTGCCGGCGGAATGGCGGTTTTCTGCGACCATCCGAGGTCTCCGAAATACCGGATATACGTCCCAGGACCAAACAACGCCAGTCCTTTCTTCCAGGAGAACGGTAAGGAGACACCTCACCGGCGGAATCTTGATGCGGAACGCCTCCTCGGAAAAAACCGCATGCCGGCTTATCGACGTCTTGTTTTCCAATCGGAATTGACATCTGGCTGAGAGGTTTGCGTGGTCTGCGTGGCCTGTGTGACGATTGATTATCGTAGGATAACGGACATATGTCCGTCCAGTCAAACAGAATGACGAGATCGAGTCAGGTTCAAATGCAAGAAGGTCCTGGCAGTCCCATGGACATCTTTGCACAGGTCAGCGTTTCGTCATCTTTAATTAAGGGTTCGGCGATAAGCCAACCTCCTTCGGAGAGCTAGTTGTCAAAACGAGAGGTTCCTCCCAACGTGCAGTTCAGCCTGGAAAGNAAAAAAAGCCAGCATGAGAACTGCGACTGGCTGAAAGTAGCGTTAGCGGAGATATACGCACTTCAGCGCGGACGCCAAGATCGTGGTAATGATTTGGGAAGTTTGCGGGGGTGGGACATAAACACCTGAGCCAAAGGTCTGCCTCAAGGCTCGAGAAGCGCACACCCGGGTTCAATAGTATTTTCATTCCCTTCCCTCAGTCTGTCAAAGGTAGGTCAATCATCCTGAGCTTAATTGACTTGAGCAGGAAACGAATACATACACAGCACTGCGGTCGATTTAAGTCGACTCGTGGAGGTCATGGCAATACCAACGGGATGGCTGAGATAGTGAGGGTATACCACCTGATCTAGAACATTTTTCCAATCCCAGACTTGGTCAGGTGTGGTTGAGCTCCTACCGCACAGGGTTCATCGACAAGCGACATAACTCGTGCAAGGTGATGATATTTTTCTTTCTTTCTCGGTGCAAAGACAGAGGGATAAACTCTGCTGTGTGGAGAACAGCACCGCAGAGATCACGCTGGGGACCAGAGAAACTGCCAGATGCTGGGAAGGTCCGATGTTTTTGACTGAAATCTTCCCTCGTTATGGGATCGAAGGATACAGTGGTATCTGAAGTCAATCTGAGGTCCAACTTCTGGGATCTTTGTAAACACGAGGGTTGATGGAAACGGAAACTGGAGAGGAAGACTCACGTATATTCGCAACTAGCGTCATTGGCCATGGGCGCAATTTCGTCATCTTCTGAGAGCAAGAAGTGCGCACTGTGCCGCGACAATCAGTGGGAAAGCACAAAGGCCACGCGCTTCGCTTGCTCGAGGCACTACAGAGCGCTCGCTGGTAGCTCGAGTATTCTTCCAGTTTGAATGCCTGTCAGTGAGCCCCTGTAGTCGCGCCTGGCGCAAGCTCTGCTTCGCTTTTCAGTGCCCAGACTCGGCTACTGGAGCTAGAACGCTGTCTAAATCTTCGTTTCGCTTCGAGAAGCCTCGCTGGGGTATTTACGACGACGTCCGCGTGCGCACTCACGAGAGACTGGAGCTCTGAGGTAAACGGGGTGTTCGAGACGGAGTTGTCGGCTTGGCAGTTGTTTCAACATCCTGACATGATGTCCTGCAAGCTCGCTGTCATATAATCATCCACTTGGCCAATCCTATCTCTCCACGACCGGGCCACTGCAGAGGTTGTTCGGCTTCCGCTGAGTGACGCACGTCATAGGGGAGAACGAGATTGCAGTACTGCACTGTCACTGACTCCAGCTAGTACCAGCCTGATAAGTCGTATGGGCGTATGTCTGCCATAGATGTGTTTAGAGAGCCCAGCAAGAGGTGAACAATGGTCGTTTGGTCGTGGTGGAGGAGCAACCAAAGAACAATGCCTAGACCCTGTGGCGTGGTGTGGTTAGGGTTCAAGCATCAAGACCTAACCCTAGATGATGCCCCAGTATCACATGGATGCTGGGGAGGACGACGAGCACAGCTCATGGCATTGGCACACGACGTCGACCAACAGCCATCTCCATAACAAGTGGATGGCTCGATATTGGGACAGCTACACTAGACATGGGCTCGACATTGCGCTAGCAGTCAGCTCCGTAGGTTTCCACGCTGCGAAATCAGGCACAAAATTCGGGGTGAGTTACTGCGTATTCTAATAAGCCTGCCGGACCACTGAAATCCTCTAGTTTTCGGTTGCTCGGGGCATTGCGACGAGCGCAGCGAGCGTAACGTCGTTTGCGGTGGACCATGCTGTCTTTGGAGGGAGTGCTGTTGCCCGGCCAGTCCTCCAGGGCGCTGTAACGAAGGTTTTGACCTTTGCAGAGCAAGTAGCTCTTGCACCCATTCACCTGGGGGAATACATCACCACGACCTCGGTGCTTGTAGCCCATAGCTCCATAAACGTGCTTTCGGTTATACTTCCTGGAAGCAGCGAAGCCTCGTTTTCCTTGGCGTCTTTCATAGACTTGGTGCGACGGGAATGGTCACAGCATGAGAGGGATCCTCAACGGCCAGCGAAACATTACGGGATCACCAAGGTTGCATGGGCGATTGTAGGATGGGTATCTTTGCAGGGGGTGACTCGGGAATGGCGGGAGAAGCGGTGGTTGAGGCATCTGAGGGAGGTGGACTTGAAGGATATGCCCAAACCTACGAAGCCCAGTCTGCCGCGCAAGTGCGTATAGACTCAATTTTTTTGCAACCTATGAATCTAACTCTTTGTCCAGACAGTCTCGTATTCGGGTCACCTCGGACGTCATTTTCTCTGGAGAAGGTGGCGCTCAGATCATCACCGCCAACATTGGAGAAGAAACATCAGAGTCCGAGCGAGTTTATCTGAGGCGCACAAGATCAAAAGCGTCTATGCGATCTTCTGTATTCAGTTTGAGCAGTTTCGCTCCGACTATGGAAGACTCCGAAGTCGAAGATCTTCTCCCTATCCCGGAACTCAAAGCCAACCTTCGACGTTATTCAAAGCTCGTATTAGCTGGCTACGGCGGGGCTAGTCTACTATTCTTCGGAGTTTCTCCAATGCAGCGGTATCCGTCACAGCAAGAATCTTCGACTCAGGATGAGAAGACATCTGAAGAAGCCAAACTAGCCACTGCAATTGACGAATCCGAGGCTGAAGCGGCAGGGGAGAGTACAGTTCAGAACACGGTCGAGGGAGATATATTTCAGCAATACTCGTGGTGGGATATCCTTCTCGGCAAGCACGACCAGGAGATCTTTGAGAACACCTTGGCCGCACATCCATCCGAGCCTTCCAAAAAGTCAAAAGTGACGGCACTGAGCATCAAATCGAGAGCCGTCATTGGCACCCAACACCTCATGCCGCGCTTTTGGGTGCTAACAGACTATCATCGTCAAGAAGTGGTCTTGGTCATTCGAGGGACTATGTCTCTGAACGAAATTGCTGCGGATCTTACCTGCGAACCCGACTGGTTTGAGCCGGCCAAGACCCCCGCTCCAACTGAGGATGAGCATCGAGTTCCGGGCCAGTTCAGGTTCCCCTCGAGACCTGCAGAACGGGCACCTGGAACTCGATACCATGTCCATGGTGGGATGCTGAAGCTAGCGAAAGCGATGGGAGACATCGGAAAGCCCGTTCAGTTAGCTGTTATGGAGGCGTTGCATTTTAATCCAGATTTTGGTCAGTGCTTTTCCTATGTCATTTCTTATTCTCGAGAGACTGACTGTTTCTCCTCAGACCTCGTACTCTGTGGACACAGTTTGGGAGCTGGTGTAGCCGCGTTGCTTGGGATGGTCAGTTTGCTTGCTTTCTTTTATACTTTCTAGACTCCAAGATTGAATATCCCTGCAGATTTGGGCAGATCCAGAAACGTGTTTGACCGTTCCATCAAGCGGTCTTCCAGTTGGGCGTCATGTTCAAGTGTATTGCTTTGCACCTCCGTTTGTTTTCACCCCTTCTTTTTTGCCAGATCCTGGGCTCACATTTCACTTAGAGCCTTGACCGATGCCTCGCTTTCCCGACTAGCTGATAAGCTAATTATCTCTTTCGTCTATTCTAATGACGTTGTTTCGCGTCTTTCTTTGGGCTCAGTTCGGGATATAAGAAACGCTGCCATGTGGCTTTGCGATGCTAATGAAGCGCAAGATGGGAAGGATAAGAAGGAGGGTTATACTGCGGTCACAAATCGGGCGAGGAATTGGAAGGCGGGTCGAGGATCACCCAATGATATGGATTGGGTATGCACGAACCGTCCGTTCCTTGGGATTTGGACGCCGTATGCTGACATTTGGGTTTTGGTCTTATTCAGTTCATCGCAGTACGGAAGACTTTAGAAGCGAACATGCAGAACTGCGACATGTACCCACCAGGAAGGGTGTTCTGGGCTGTGCGGGATCGCGATTTCCACCCCTCGCATCAACGATATCAAGACTATGCAAAGGCGAAACTGAGACTCTTTGAAGTTCTGAACGTTAGAGAGGTGTTTTCTCAGATTGTCTTTGCACAGAATATGCTTTCGTACGTCCTGTCTCTTCGAAGTGATTTTTGCAGATGGCTAACGAGTTCTAGATCTCACATGCCACATCAATACGACAAGGTCCTACACGAACTACTGTAATCCTAGCTCTCTTAGTACCTTTCTGCATTCATCGTCATCGCACTAATCGGTAGTTACACTCTATTTATTCTGTTGTCCTCTAGTTACCCCTTATACCATCCATACATCCACATTGTATATACGGATCTGTAGCATATTTGATTTTGGTCGTCGCAACATCCTGCCCTTCGTTTCCATTGAGCTCGAGCTCCGAGGATGAGAGAAGGGGGTTCAAACGTTCGTGGGATGGTTGATAGATTCAGCCTTCCCATGAAGGGTTCCGTATGTAGCTTGGTTGCTGGTTGTTGCATCCAGGGACAGGGATTTGAAAGCAGGAGTAGTTGGAACTTGATCGTAGGCTTTGCTTGGGCCAAGCTTGGGCTGAGCAGGCGAAGCTTGAACGCGAGGTTTCAGAATGCCTTTGCTGAGACCCTGGCTTGAGTATTCAGTATCCAACGACCAGTCAGTCGATGCTTCAACGCTTCAATACCGGCAAGTCGTTTGTAGAGTCATAGGGGAAGCAATCAGGTGTATATAGCCAGCAGTCTAGGCAATCTGTCGTGAGATTCTGAGCTGGCGGGGCTCTTCACACGGCCCCGCAACGGATGGCCGACGCCGACACTGAGCCAAGCAATGTCATCGCACAGGTTGCAAAATGGGCCAGATCGTTGCTCACGACGAGTTGCTCGCAGAGTCGGTTTGGAGAGCGGGGTGTTGGGGCATCATACACCGCAATTTCCTGTCTTCCAGGCCGTCAAAATGGATCATCGCGGGCACAGGTCGAAATTGGGTGAATTGTTAAGCTAGAGGCAAGTTGGCAAACCCCGGCTGACCTGACAAATTATGAAATATTGAATTGAATAAACCAAACATCCTGTACCTACCAATCCCCACAACAACCAGGCTTTTCGCCGATTTCTTCCAACTCGTTCCCCGAATATGCTGCTAGAAAAGTTAGTTAACGAAACGTTCAGTCATCCAGGAATTGAAATAACAGTGGCCACAATACCTTTCTCGAGGACGAGGACGCGACATACCACCCGAATCGTGGCGCTGAGTACGAAGGTTACTTCGTAAATACGGTAGCCACCTATTGAAAGGTCACCAGAATGGGTCAGAGAGGTACAGGCCGAGGTAGGTTGACAAATTATGAAGTTGTAGCTCCACGGCCTCACAGTGTATCAGGCTAGTACGGCCCATAGTGCCCCCCAAGCGATGGAGCCCTTTGCCAGCTGCTTTCAGCTTTCGTCCGCCTTTTGAGGGACGCTGACTCCTGATAACGCCAGTTAACAAACCGTCCTCATTCAAATAAAAAGTTGAACTATACCGGTATCGACGGTCGACCAGGACCAAAACAACCCAGTCCCCCGCCGACCAAGATTGCTTCATACCCATGCGGGTTTGCAGGAGTGGTAGCTCCCAAGGATGGTGGGGGTTTTGAGACTTGGTGAGAGGGTTGAGAGGCAATTGTCCGTGGTCGCTACTATTCGCATTCGCTTCGTTCGTATTCTGCAACCTTGTCAATGTTTAACCAATATGTTGACCAGCTTTACCACAGGTTTTTGGCAGTAGAATAGCGTGCCGGCACGCAAGATAGAGAAGAACAAGGGGGGAAATAGCTGGTGAAAATGCGAACGCCCCGAGCCCAGTGGAGCTTATAGACGCGCCTTCGTCTACAGCCTTCGGTGTGCTCGGGCACTCAGAGTCAGGGCATATGAATGCACCTTACATTCTCGAGTTTTTGCTTCCCTAGAAATTGGCAACACCTCGCACTCCCAGTGGCTATCTGGCGATTAAATGCGGCCTTGCAATCCGTTGTTGACCCTCTAGCCGAAGGAAGGGCGCCTGTAACATCGCTCGACACAAGATTGATACCCGTGGTCTACTCTTGGCAGATGCTTGGGTCTCGCAAGTCGGAAGCCTTGCGAGCCTCTACCCAATTGGCGGGAGTGACAACCTTCTAGCTCACAGGTGCCGAGAATTTGCACCTAATATCAGGTCGAATCCCTCCCCATCGTATTAAAGAGAGGGTATAAAGGAAATCATGAGCCCCCTCCGAAATTCGAGACCCGAGAACCGTCCTTCTAGCTTTGTCGTCTATAAGAAGTGGTTTTCTCAGATTTCATCCAGATTGCTACCTTTATCCTGACTACCCAGTAGGGCAAGCGCGGGCGTCAATAACGCCCCAGCTCTGTGGGCTCTTGACAGACACTGGAAGCCGCCAGTTGGGCCGTCAGGACTCCAGGTACTACGTCAAGGCTAAACCGGAGGGTCGAATATTGAGGCTGTCTGAATGCTTGGGTAGTCTAGGCAGAGGTGAGGCTCGTGGATGACGAACGTCGAGGGGCGCATGGGCTGCTACCAGGCGTTCAGAACGCAGGTAAGTCTCGATTTTGAATCATAGCGGGCTGGTCCTGGTTGGGTGGATGCCAGGGGCCGACGTGGCCGCAAGTCAACGTTGTTGGCAAAGTGAAGAGCCGGATGGTTTCGAGTCCATCGTCGACGTGTTGCAAGAGAAGTCGGTCACTGTGACCGTTAGAGAAGGAATCCAAGATGGGATGAGAATGAAGTGACGAAGACCACAATGGTACGTCTCGCTTTGAATGTCAGTGAGGCATCATACTCAATGAAAGAACACACACCAGCGGCCGTCAAAGTCCCTTGTTCTCCTACCAGCGTTCGTGGATGACTGTTGTACTTGTCTAACCACAAAGAATGTTGTCGAGGTGAGGTTCGCCTTCCGACCCTTGAATCCGCTGATCTTGATATTCTTCTTCGAGAGAAGACAGGTTCTTAGAGGAGCAATCAGCAACAGTTCGACCGTTGGAATCTGAACACCTGGGCCTATGCTTCCATCACCCCTTCCTTCTCAAAGCCCCTCGGTGGCGCCTATAAATTCTTGTTAACTAGTAGAGTGGAATTTGGACAACGAATCCGTCCCTGCACCTGTTTCTTTCCTGTTCAAGACGGTCCGTTTCTCCTTCCGGTAGATTCCCACTCATGCTCGATCTGGCCCCGCTTCACAGCTTTAGCTCAATTGAACTCTGAAAAAAGTCTTCCATGCCTATTTGACCGCAAATGCAACAATTTCCTGACCAATTCCGTCCGAGCCAGCTCACGAAGGACGTCAGGGACCTGTCGCTGGCCTTCAAAGATCATCAGACCTTGAATCTTCTTTCCAGACAAAGTTAGATCCAATTTTCAGGCCTCAGGGTCGTGGACTGTCCCCTATTTTTCTGGCTATATAAACCTCTCTCTCGCATTGATTGCTTATCTTCTTCTCCACCAATTCCGCCGCTGACTCTGCCCCCAACATACTAGTAAGGCAGAGCCCTATTCACGCCCCACCCTTAGGCTTCGCTACGCTGTTCTATCCTTGAACAGGCTTTCGTCTAGAATGTCCTTTGCCCGCCATCGCTTGCGCTCGTTTTCTCTGACTATCACCTCACCGAATGGCGGCACTCTCGTGATGGAGGATTATAATCATTCGGCGACGAGCGTGGAACTATATCTGCAGTTTCCGCGCCTCACAGCGGTTGTAACCCCTGCTCTCGTGCACCCTCCGGGTGGCAGTCACGGATCTCTAGCAGTACGTACCTATTTTTGTGGGTTGGAAGGCGATAGAGTGCTGAACGCTGTGGTAGCAGCCAGTCGGCACGCGCGTCCAAGGCCGATTGACATATCAAGCACGTTATGCAGTAAGTCAAATTGTTTGTAAATCTGAAGGCCGTGTGGTTATAACAGAATTGCTGACAACCGTCCTCAAGGCTCAAGTTCCCAATCGTCTCGTTGCTCGTCGTGACTACCGACACCGTATAAGGCGATTGATCTTCATGGTAGGTCCTACCAAACTCTTGTTGGTTGACTACATCTCACCGTCATCTCACAGTTCTTTGCGTTCTGGCGCGGGTTTCGGCGTTGTACGACGTCGATACTCTACAGGATCTACTAGACCTATTTTACCGGTCAAGGCGCACCAGGATCACCTCGGCATACCACTTTTTTGATATAGAGACCTAGTGAATGTGTCCGGCATTTCTTGAACTAATATGTATATGTATATTGTGGGGGGTAGGCTTTCAAAGTCTCACAGTCCTCCACCACGTCGCTTGGAATATTGCTCAGGATGTCTACGAGAATATGTATTATGTATGGTATCCTCTATTAGTTGCACATACCAGTTGTTGGGCGTAAATCTGACGTACTTCCACTCATCTTCCTACTTCTGTTCACGGCTTCGGACGAAATATTTTTCGGAAGTAAAATTAGTGGTCTGACAACTATATACAACGTTTTGGGAACACAGATCCAGACTTAACAGGGAGACCGTGAGAGGAACATATATGGATATGTATCTAAAAGTGGAGCTGAAAATCTATCGGGAAGACGCATGTGTTGAAACGTTGAAGTCGACTCGCCCCGTTGTCGACTCCTTCAAGCTTATTATCTAAGCACGAGTCATATCGAAGATTGCAAGGGTCGATGTTCTGGGCAAGATAGCTTCCGAGGCGGCGATCTCGTCGGTCGAGAGAGGAAGGAAACAAGATACATGCGGGACGTGCTTTCAAGCCTATGGGCCGGAACGCCATCATAGCCAGCCGGCGCATGATAGGCAAGCCAACCTCGCCATGCGAAGGCGCTGGATGGCAGATAGGTGTGGTGGGCGTCAAAAAGACACGAAAATGAGCCTTGGAGTGAGCCCAGCGCGTAAGAGGGATGAGAGACGATGAAAACCATGTATTTCTTTTCACCGACGATAGAAAGGAGGCGTTGATTGATCACCGCGGACCGGCGGCCGCCCTGGATCAGGGGCTCATCTTGTCATGCGATGTGTGGATTCTCCATCTACCAATAAATCCACTGGCGACCATCTATATTGCAATACTAATGGGGACCTTTCTTGAAGTACTGACATTTTGCACATCTAAAGTTCAATGATTTTTGCAAGTTGCTTCGCGCTCTGTGATAAGAATGGAATGGCCACCAGATTCAGATTGTCATAACGCAGGATATGCCTTTCATCGACACCGCTCTCGTGGACAGCGAATGAGTTTAGCTTTGTTAAATCCTTTTCAGCCCTTCGTTGTCATTGCACCAACAACCAGTCCGAGTCGCACTCTATTCATTCATCTGTTGTTATTCACTGTTGCCCCCTCAGACCATACATCCACGTTGTGTATAGCATAATACTTTGGTCGTGTTTCGAGACTGAGAGCCGGTTCATGCACATGGTTTAAACACTTGAACTAGACCACAGAACCCTCCGTGTACCTGGAGCGCAGAGTGTGGCCGAGTCCAATCTCAGGGATGCCGGGAAGGCCCTGGGTAACTTGAGTGGCTGGGGCATAGGAACAGTCTGAAGAGGAGCCAAATTGTGTGTATTGACATCAGGTCGGCTACGTACATTGTTTTCAAGCATGAATAGGCCTTGAAGAGTTTCAGAGCGTCATTCCCAAAGCTGTCTCCGACTTGAAGAGCGAACTATGACTTTGATTGACTGACTCTGGTTCGCGAGACTCTGGGCCGTTTCGGCGCTGGCTAGTTGTTCGAGGAGTTAACGTTGGAGAGTGGAATGAGATCCATCATGGACAATGATTCCAGAGGCATCTCTCAATTTCATAGGTCGTCAGACGGACTTGCGCTGGGGGGTTGGGTGACGCTGGTTCAGGTGGGTTGGAATGTTCACGAGGTATCGTGTTCGTGGTAGGCAAACCCCGGATGACTGACAAATGATAGTAAATAACATAAGTTCACTGTACCTACCGCTGTCGCCCTCAACAACCATGAAACAGCCAAGCTTCTTTCTTCTCAAGATGAAGCAATTTTTTGGAGATGTTCGGGCTGCTAAAGACAGCAATTAACAAGATATTCAACGTTGGCCAGAAATATGAAGTCACATACCAAGCCTCTCGATCGGCCAACACGACCAAAAACCGGACGTCTTCACCTTGTTCAAGGCCTCGTAAATATACCGTAGACGTACAGCAAGACTTGTTACAAGCCCGAAGACGGCTGGGCTTTTAGAGGGTGGTGAGAAGGCTTGAGCGGGGTGACAGAAATTTGGCGGTCGCTGGTCATGGCCCCTGTGTTGGCTTTGTGCGTATCTTCAAGCTGCTTTCGGCACACCTCGTTCAGGTTTGAAACAAGATCTATATCGACCGTATTTACCACAGGTCTTTGGTAGTGGAGACGCGCTCAGAGCATACAAGGAGGAACGAGAGGACTGAGGGAAATAGTGTACAACTGTTCACCGTCCTCCCGTCGCAAGGCATCGACAATTACAGGGCACTGGAGAATCAAACACCCCGCCCCCAAGCCTGGGGAAAGCATGAAGCAGAAAGACACCCTCGTAGCTCGCCTTTGCCCACAAAACCCGGGGATGTTTGGTCACTCAAGGAAGGCATATGAAAGCTCCTTGGTCTACTGAGTGTTGTGCTTCCTTGGAAGTCTGGCAACGTCGGCCATTCTGTGACTGGTGGACATCCGGCAATTATATCGTCCAAGACGCAGCCCTGCAGTCGACTGCCAATTTTTGACCAAAAGAAGAACACCTGTAACGTTCTTCGACACGTCAGGGTTGATACTCGTGCTCTGTTGTTGGCAGACCCCCGCAAACTGGAAGACTTCCAATAGACGAGAATAGCAGGCTAGGGTCATAGGAATCTGTTCTGGCAATCTCGCATCCGATGCTAAGCCAAATGGTTCTTCATTCTCTCCGAGCAGAGCGCAAACTGAAGGGGCGAGGATGACCAAGGTGGACACGCCATGGAAGCCCTCAACTTCGAAAGCTGAAAGGTTGCTTTCAATTCTTTCGATCGTTGATGTCTGAGCTGAGCTGCCCCGTGCTCCTGATATTTTTGACCAGGTAATTCCCTTTAAGCTGGCTACCAGGGGCGACACCAGATTCCGGGTTACGCGACTCCATGCTCCTCGCTCTCGGCGGACGCCGGACACGGACGAAGGGCAGACGCTGAGGTCACCCAATACCCGGTTGGCCCTCGGGACTACAGTGTACACTAGGTGGTGCATTGAGGCTGATCGAGTTTTGAGCCTCTCTCAATGCTTGTTCTAGGTAGCCCAGGCTGTGGTGGGGGCTGTGGATGTGATGAACGTCGAGAGCGCATGGGAGCTGCCAGGCACTCGAGTGAGTCCTTTTTCGAATCACGGTAGCTTGAATCTGATTGGGTAGGTGTTATCTGGGCCCAGTGGTCAACGCGCCGATTGCAGTATAAGAATGGCAAGGGAGACTGGTCCGACTCGTGAGGGCGAAGGGAGAACGAGGACAGTCCGTCCCGAGTTTAGACTCGGAGGGGGCATGTTTCCAGGGATGAAGCATCGCAAGAGGCAAAGCGTGAAGCCATGACAATACGAGAATGGAGGGAAACGGCGCAACGGTACATCTCATGTTGAACGCTGAACGTTGAACATCAGGCTCAAAGTTGAAAGAGAGACTGCGCACCAGCTGTCCCCAAAGCTCTCCTGTACCGCCACCAGCATTCAAACGCGTCTAACCAGAAAGATGTCGCCAATGTTGAGGTGAGCCTTTTCTGACTCTTCGTTTTGAGGATTGAGAGTGCGTCCAGGAGTAACTGGCACCTCCGAGCCCTTGGCTCTTTCGGAGCCTGTCGGCCATTTCTCATTACGGCACACCCGCCAATCCTTCATTTGCCCCTTTCATTCTCACTTTTGTCAAATTGACCTCTTGCCTTCACAGTTTTGGCCTTGCAATCCAGTCTCTATCTGGCCGCAACCAGGAAAATCTCTGGTCAACCTGGGCCCCAGATGTCAGGCATCTATATTCATCCCGGTGGCTGCCATTCGAAATCCATTCGAGAATATTCGCTACCAGACATAGTTAGGCCTGGCGGATCCTCAAGGGGCCGTAGCCTTGGTTCGATTAACCCTAATTTTCTGGCTGCATGAGCCTCTTTTGCTCCACTGGTCTCCCTCCGTCACTACCACTATTTATGCCGCTGCTCTGGCTCAAAATAATTAAGGGTCGCTTTCAGGCTCGACCAACCTTTCCTCACGCTTTCAGGTTCGCTCCTCTTTCGTTCCACTGGCTGCCGAGACTATATTTTACCCGCTCACAAGCTTCCAGGTTTTGCTTGACACTCTCGTCAGCATACACTCCAATCAGCTCTCCACGAAATGTCTCATTCTCACCCCTCACTCTGCTCGTTATCCCTCACCCTCGCCACGCCCAATGGCAACCTTTTGCTTACGATGGACTTTGATCCTTCAGTAAGAGGCGCTGAAATGAACTCCCAACTGCCGTATATCAGTGCTACCATGACTGCCCCTACCCTGGTGCCACCGAACGAGAACAATCTTCCAACAGTACGCGCCTTTTTTTGCTGGGCAGAAGGCATATGGCGCTGACTCTGGTGCAGACGGCCGACACCGCTTCCCAAGGGCTGCAGCTGATGTATGAAACACACTACACCGTAAGCTGTCCGCTCATGAATGTAAAAGCATCCACTGACAACGGACAACTAGCCGCAGAGCAGGCCTGAATCGAAGGATGGCAACAAAGGGTATCCTCCCAGGCTTGTGCAAGAAATCAGTGCCTTTGGAGAGGCTGAAGCTGCTGGGACGTACAGGCCTCGACCTGGTCTTCGCAACTCCCCAGGATTTCTGAGGCAGTTGAATTTCAAGGCAGGTTGTGTACTTGTTGTCGACCGAGTGTATCTCACTTTTTTTCCCCCAGTTTCTCGCCTTCTGGCGCAGACTCCGTCGTCAAAGCACATCGATACTCTGCGGCAGCTATTAGACCTAATGATGAAAAAGCAGAAACACAACCAGACTTTCCCGATATCCCGGACTCCACTCTGTCTTCCGCACCAATTTAGTCTTGTCGTGACCGTTGTATATTCTTTCTGGTTTTTAGTCATGTAGTTTTGGATTTAGCCCAAGAGAACTCGTTCGTTACTTCTGGAATTATACTGTATATATTTTGAGGGCCACTCTCATCCAAAGCCCGCTCCCAACCTGCCCGTCCCTCACCACGTTGCTTGGAATGGACATGGACCAAGCCGATTGCGAGGACATCCCCTAATTGTGTCGTATCTCTGCTGCATATAGACGAGATTCATCATCGCCCGGCGTCGGTTCACACTGATAGAGTGGCTGGAATTTTTCGATATATGCGTACATACACTCAGTTCTTTTCATGTCAGTGGGTTGCCTTGATGTGCCTGTGTTTCCGATATATTATTGTATACATAGCTTCCTCACCTCATGTTATCTTAAAATGTATTGCATCCAAATCTGTGCAGTGCTCGAGGGTTGCCGGCGTTGACTCCCACCCACGCGCACGCCTTCACGATGTAATTATTATCTAAAGGTGTAAAATTTTTGGAGCTAAATTGCTCTTCTACGACCATCGAGGGCTGAAATTCAAATGTTCGAAGAGTTCATTTTTTCCTGACGCCTGTCACATCCCCGAGTAGCTACACTCATGATTGGGCGGCAGTCATAGAACAAATACCGATAGAAAGGGGGTCGATCACTCGGGCTTCTCGCTATACAGCTCGAAGAACGGAGGTGAGAGGGCATAAAGACCAAGGCGACGGATTGTTGAGAACGGAGGCCGCTCTGATGACGGGTCGGGCCCGTCCATGACAAGCCTGAGAAAAAGCGGATAGACCCAAACTGAGTCATAACCCGACTCCCGCCTGTACGGGATCCTCCCACGTCGCTATACTGCCCCGCTCCTACCGCAACCAACCATCTCTGCCTCTGCCCCATTCCTCTCTGCCTACGATTTCCTCTTCTCCGGTCGATTCCTTCCCTATTTTACTTACACACATCTCCGGTATCCAGCTTGGCTGGCACCTGCATAATTGTGAACCGACGGTGCGCGCGGTGAGGCAGGAGGGGGTATCCGTTCGCTTTGTCGTTCCAGCACCTATCTGCCTCGTATTCTTGCTCCCTTCTACCGATATCCTCTTACCATTTTACTATACTGACGAATACATGGCTTGGGCGTTCCTTTCGATGTGCCTGCCATTTGTGATGCAACAACTTAGGACCGTCTGAATCAACCAAAACGTCAAGAAAGAAGTAATTAGCAAGTGCAGTGTGTACTCTGGAAGGTCCTGGCCGGTAACATCGACTCTAAAATGTACAAGAAACGAACGCCGATCCACCAATAATCAGCGTGTAAAGCAGTGCTCGACGACAAATACAACAGAAGCGCGAATGTGAAGATCCAAGAAGACTGAAGCGATATAATGTACAAATCTCTAAACAAGATACGAGAAAATACAAAGTTTGACCTTCAACACGCCTACGAGAAGGCGACCGGTGCGACGAACCAAACACGCACCATCCCGGGCTCCAATATTAGCTCTGAAGCAAAGAAGGACGACATGCAACCTGTCGGTTGTAGCTACCGCGTGTTGAAGAATCCAAGAAGTTACGAAATTCTCGCCTGAAAAGGCTGAGCCTCCAGGTAGAGAGTTCCAGTTGCCCAACAGTGGGGTGAGTATGCAGAAGGCCGGCGGGCGACGGATGCCAATAAAATATGGGTATAGCGAAGCAAGAGAGGGACTTGGGAATAAGTGTGAGTGTTGCTTGATAGGACGGCCGTTCGAATCTTCTAGTTGCGTTGGTTATCGATGGTTGTTGGACTAAACGTGCCTGCAGAGCAACGCGGCGCCAACTCGACGAATTTCGTGGTATAATGCTCGAAGCATCTGAATGGGAAGGTTCAACATCAGCAAAAAAATGGACCGCTGTGAGCGAGAAGCACGACCGACCCTCAAGACCCTGAACGACTGAGGTGGACGTAGACGAGGTCTCCGCTCAGAAGGCATAGGCTGAGCGGTCTGGGTGGGAGGATCATTTCGAGCCTCTTGCTCAGACAGATGGGCTTCGAAAATTGTCGCTGTGTCGCTGTTATCATCGTCATCTTCGTGTCCGTTCTGATTCTGGTATGGGCACCGTCTTTCAGCCAATTTACCGGCGGATGTAGCGAGTCATACTCACCGCATATGCGACCTTGTAGGCAAACTGGCCGCCAAATCTTGTATCGATCGTGCTCTGCAAGGCATGCTCAGCGAGAAGAAGGATTAAGAAGAGAACACGATGCACAAACCATCAATGCTTCTTCTACAGCTTGATTCGAACCTGAAGGCACCGACGGCGCAGGTACCTGGAGGTGCGACAAGTCTACACAAAGTTCGCGCGAGGCCGCGTTGGAATCAAGCTCTCGCAACTCGAGCGCTCCAGTCGCAGTCTTCAAGACGAACGAAAAAGAAGGGAGTCTTTCCAGGGTGGGAGAAGGAGGGGGCATTTGTGTCGCTAGCAGAGCACGTCTGTTTAGTAGTTTAGCCCGAAAGAGAGAGAGAGAGGAGGAGCGGGCGGGTGGAGGAGCGAGAGAAAGGAAGGAGGGCACTCTGTTGTGGCTGCGGCGCGACGTGCCAGGGATTCGCAGTGGTGGGGGTGCAGAAAGGGGGTGCAAAAGCTAGAGCCCGGGATCCAAGCCCTGGTCCCAGTATTCTGGGTTGCCAAAAATCAAGTCTCCGGGCTCACAAGCTCCAGATTGAGCGAGCTTCGACCTGAATTTGGAGCCGTTCACTTGAGATGAGCCCTCCAGGCACGACTGCATGTCCTCTGGACTGCAATCGTGCTTTTCCAAGCGGATAAATGACTGAATCAGGAGAAATGAGCGTTTAGTGGCGCGCGATCCTGAGTTTTTTGGATGCGAATGTGCCGTAAGGAGAAATTGTGACCTAAAATTCGTGGTTACGAAAGGGTCAGTCAATCGTCGCGCCAAGATCTCGGTCAGAGAGAACAGGTGAGAAAGCCATTTCGACGTTTTCTCGAGGATGCTGAATTTTTATACTCTCTCCAGGATGCAGGATGGACGGGACGGCAAGCCATGAGCGGAGGAGAGAGCAGAGACAGCAAGCTAGTGGTGACTTGGGACGAATTTTGGTGCGTCCCTGCTCTTCTCTATCCACTAATCGTCCGCTGACTTATCCTTGATGTTCGACCACTCTGTCAGACAACCACAGAGTGCCCCTCGTTCACCGCCTTCCCTTTCGCCATGCATACCAACCTGGGCGCTTGTCGACACGAGAGTTGGAACATGCCCTCGAGTGTCCATACCCCACCTCTGAGCCTGACCATTGTCAGTTATTTCCCCAGCACCGGCAACCGTTTGACTGCTCGAAGCATGAACCCGAACGCCTTGGCCATACACCGGGAAAGCCCAACGCATCGTCCGCCCCAGAATATGACTTTGTCCTCGTCCGAATCGACGTACCATAGCCGCCAACAAGGCCGTAGCCAAACCAGGGCCCGCTGAATCGAGGTCTTTGTGCAGCCCGTCTGCGCGAAAAGTCAAAGCTACACGGATACACGTCCTCGCTTCTCTCGTGGTCTGTACGCAGGCTCAAGGTGGCCCAACTTCTATCCATTGGCAGTCGCTGGCCGTTTTGGCTTGCACGGGTCTTCAAGGACAACACCAAGGTGCCAGACCCCATTCAGGTCGGCAACCCCTAATCCACCTCCAAACCACCCACTACCACCGCCGGAGCCTCCATTCTCCCCTTGTTCGTAGACTTCGCCTCTGTAGGCAAGGCTATCCTGGCTGCCGTCGCGAGGACGGTATTCTAAGACCCTTGCGGCCTTCCTTCAAACGGCTTGGACCCACACGGGGGTTCGAAATTTGCCCTATTTCTATCCTTTCGCAGTTGCTGGCCAGTTCGACTTGCGCAGGTCTTGAAGGATTCGAATAGCATGCCACGTCTTCTCATTGAGGATGGCAGCCCCAAATCCACCTCCAAACCACCCACCACCAGAGCCTGCCCTAGCCCTTGGACGTCACCTCCGTGGACAAGCCCATCGTCCCTGGCGTCGGACAAACGCCCGGTATTTCGAAACCCTGGGATCCTGGATATACCTGCTCCCGCAGCATGGGCAGTGGGATTTGTTGTCGCGCCCTAGGCTTTCTGGTAGTCCCAATGCAGGCCATGGACGAGGGCATCGGCCAGTTCGTCCCCTCGATTCCAACAATAACCTGTCGGTCTGCCATACGTAAGTGTGGATGCAACCGAGCCAAGGCGAAGATAACCTACTCCGGGCTATAAACTTGCTTGTCCCGTCAGTCGTAGCATCTGCCCATTGCGGACGTCTCTGCTACGACACTGCCCCAACCCTCGAAATCATTTTTCGAGACAAGATTGAAGACAGAGCGCCGCCTTCCACCTATGAACCCTCCAAGTGGCGTTGCATGCGGATCCAAGAATTTCTTCTGCAATCTCGAAGCTCTCGACAAGCACTAGTTGAGAGCTACAGGGAATGACGATGACAGATTCACTTCTGTTGGCAACCTGGAGGTCTGGTTTGCTGGGCCAACGAATTTACGCAGCGATGAGCTGCTGGAGCACNGGGACACTGCGCGTCCCAGGATTCTGCAAGGACACTTTGCGGCTATGCCAAAGTTCGGGGTGCCGCGATAAGCAGGCGCTCCTTTCTTGGCTGGCAAAAGAACTGACGAGCGGTGCGAACAGTAGCCTGTCGATAAGTCGAGGCCTACAGAGGGGAAGGTCCGCGAATTGCTGGCCTTGGAGCTGCTGCAAGACTCCCAGAAAAATATCGCGCGCTGTCCAGTGGAAAAGAACCCAAAATTTTCGTGTGGGGTTGGTTTGCTGTCTCGACTTTGGAACGTCCTATCGTCCTCCTGGGGCCGTTCTGAGATCGCCTTGAAGCTATTCTCTTCATGATCCTGGCGTGTCTTCAAGTCAGCTAGGATTTGGAGAACGAGGAGAAATAGGAGACCTGTGGGGTAGAATCAGGGTTGCTCCCCGAGTTCCCTTTTCAAATCTCTATCCATCTTTTCCCAGGCGATCCCTCCCCCTCCCCAACTTGCTCTACACGGTCTTGGAGACATCGGGGATCGTTCCAGCCAGCAGTCACCAACGCTATAGAAGGTTGCCCAGCTTTCCTCCAGATTTCCTCAGCCGACTCGAAAAATCTGCCCCCTTGGAGCTCTAGCCTTTCGCAGAGCACCTTCGAACCCCTTCATCTACACAATATACTATATAGGCCGATGTTCGTGAAATACAAGGCAAGCAAAGAGGTAGGACCGACTGGACGGCGGGAGAGGAGGAGGCGGGCGGAGAGGTCAGTGCGATCAAATGAGACTCGGCCTGGGCCAGTGTCAGCCGCCCACTCCAAAACGGGTTACAATGATTCGCCTCGTATTTCTTTCAACGCGCTGCCATCGACTCCTATATATGAGTGGTATCATATTCATGGACCATATCCGTATACACAGTAATGCTAGTCACAAGGTCCCTTCATGTCCGTCCGTACAAGTCTGGTTTTTGCGTAAAAGTCCTATTTCCCGTGGATACGATGGATTGTAACGAAAACTGAGCTGGCGCATCGGCACGAGTTGTGTCGCCCAATTCGTCCCTGAACGGACGATAGTATGCATCGCGCAGGTGCAAAATGAGCCGACATCCAAGGATAGGATTCATCATTGCCGCGAATGTCGTCATGTACCCCATGGCTTCCAGCTGAATTGCAGTGTGAGTTAAAACGAACAGTATCTAGCGCACTGAGCCGCAAAATGAAGCATCGTTAATACTCACCGGAAAGACGTACGTCGCCAGGATGTTGAGTACGCATATCACGAGACCGCTGCAAGTGAAATATCGTCGTTCGTGGGTTACAGATTCAAAGTTGGAACATTCCAAAACTCACAGGAATGGGAAAAAGATGCTATCTCGAAGCAAGACTCTCACCATCCTGCCTTGTCTAGCCCACTTAGCTCTGCGGAAGAAGCCAAAGGTCGACCGTTGAGAAGATTCGTTCGTAGAAAACTCCGATGTATGTCCAAAGTAGCGCAGCCCTTCTCTGACCGCGAGGACAAATACCCCAAAGTCAAAGGCGAGCACTACGAACCACAGCGTCTCAAAGCCTTTGGGAAATGACGTTGGGACACAATTGCGAAGTGTAGGAGTGAATATGATGGGAACTGAGAGGAAGAGTGAGGTGAGGATGCAACACTACGAATGGCCGAATTTACTCACTGTCGACCACCTTCCCACTCAGTCCCGCAAAAACCAGGCTGGTGACGAGACAGACAGAGAAGCCAAATATTAAACTGATAGATACGAGGCGCCTGCGCTGATACATGCAAATTATTCGGTGCACGATGATAGCTGTCGAAACCAAGTTAGCACCCCTAGGGCTGTGGTACAACACCGAACGCGGCACACCTTGCATTGAGTTTAAGGCAATCATGGAGAGGACGATTTCAGTTTTGGAAAACGAAGGACCTAGAGATTGGAAATGCATGAGATGGTTCCTCGATCGAATGCAATCCCGGATCCACTTACAACTTTGGAGGCAAGTGATGGATGTTGATTCGCTCAGAGTCCCCCATGTATTCGATGAACGTCGGACTTACCGCTGCAAAAGAAACATGAGTTTCCAGGCTAAGAGGACAGCGAAGAGATGGACCAACTTTCAAGAATTGACTAGTCGGTAAGATGGACGCCCGCACTTGAAATGTTGAATTGAGCAGAAATCCTCGCGAGAAGCGACTGGCAACCTACGAACAGCCCCATAGCTATGAAGACGGTCAGCCGAGTCCAAAACCTCAACGCAGTTCCCTCCAAGGAAGACTCACAGGAAAGCGGCGTCAGGTACATATCGATTCTGGATAGAATGCGGTATGAGCCATAAGTAGGTATGCGTTTGAGGCCCGTGGACATACGATGATGAAGAGAATCTGGATGAGGGACCATTTCTTCTTCTAAGCGACGGTATATCCATAAGCATAATTGAAAGTCATTCACGCCTTCGGACGGTGGAGGCACGTACCCAAATCAGTTCTATCTAGTAAACATAGGAGCGGGTCAGCAACTTGAGAAACGGATGGGCGAAAGCGATTGGAACTCACTTCCAAGTCCAAAGTCGACACTGCGGTGGTGGGAGCGGTACAAGTGAGCCTTCTCAGACAGGTCGTAGGTGTCAAAACCGGCCAAACGTACGATGATCATAAACGACAACCGTCGTCGCTGCAACTATTGTCAAGTCAATAACCCGTTGAAACCGGGACACCGGAGTGCGTTGACTCGGAACTTACACCACGCAAGATGGACCTTCCACGCCGACGACGCGGCTGCCTCAGACATGAAAAATGCCAAAGGCGGGTCGGCCATCGCCCGTCGACCTCACCCTCGAACACAAGGAAGGGAACCAGAAAAAGAGGAAGGAGGTGTGATCCCCGACACTCCCAGCCGTGGAGGTTTATGTACGACCTGGAGGACAGGCCGCCGGTTGGCCTAGACTACCACGACAATGCAAACGATGGGAACTTATTTAGCCACAGGAGTAACGAACCCTGCATATGTTTGGCATATGTCTTTGGCCCCTTCCAATGACTCCATAGCGATCAATTCATTCAATTCAAATTTGGAGTTATTGTTTTGATCCGTTGAGAGATTTGTGCCTGATCTAGGTTCCATGTCGAATGTGATTACGCTTTTGGATATCGGATCCTTGGGCATTATTGGATTATCTGTATATACACAATGCAGTGGTAAAAATAGCAGTACGAGGTATATAAGAATAAGAATATGGTAGTATCTGTACTATGTGCAGTGGGAAAAACAAAGCAATACTAATAATAATACAAAGCTGTGGGGTGAACGGAAACGTCAACTTGAATGCGAAGGGTGCTGAGCACCCCGGATATGTACAAGATGCAAAAGAAAATGCAAACATAAGAAAACAACAAAAAAAAGCGAAACAAAACAAGATTACGAGGGAAGGAAGATTCTGAACGACGACGAACATGCCGAGCAAGCAATGAGCTTACTTGGGCTTGAACTTCTTGCCACCTCCAATTGATTTAGGTGGGACCGAGACCGATATCGAAGGGGCAGGAGGGACGAACGATGATGGGATCGGTGTCGTCACCAGTGTGGAAGCGCCCGTTCCACTGGCAGGCAATCTCAATGAGGAAGACGCACTTCCTCCAGGAGGTCGGTATGCGTAGTCGCTGGACTGTAGGTCGATGCCACCACGCTTCACCTTCCTCTGATTCTCTGCCCCCGTCTTGGGTTCAGCAGCGGTCCTGTGGATAAAGCAGCCCCGTTAGAGCACTGCACGGAGGAGGGCAGTGAGATAGGAACGTACCTTGAGGACCCAGTGGTATGTTCGATACAAAGCGATAAAAAGCTCTGTCCATACAATATCCACTTCGTTTGCGCGGTCAGCGCTGCATCTTCCTCCAGCTCCTGGAAGTGGTTCACCCGATCGGAAGTGATGAGGTGCATGAAGTCGGCGTAGTCTGCGACAAGTAAAAATCGGTTTAGCTTCTTGGAAATCGAGCAAAATATGCACTGCCTTACCTTTCGGTGGCATCAAGCTCAGTAACTCTATCGTTGGGTGGCTCAGAACATCTTCCGGGCTCGAAAGATGGTTTTCCTTCACCAACTAGAGTATACTAATGAGTTTCACTCTCCAAGATGAAACAGTACAAAGCACATACCTGTTCCCGCAAAGCCATGAGCTTAGCGTAGAGAACAGCAGGGTCATGGACATCCGCCGCAGTCACTGGGACGACTCTAGCGGCGGGCCTCGGGAACGACGAAGTACCTTCGTCGACAGCATTTCCATTCCGACTAGCTGTACGACTCGCAGGTGGGGGGGCAGATATCGAAAACGAGGTCCCGGGATTCAAGTTGGATTTGCTCCGAGTTGGAGGGGCAGGGACGAGCGAGGCGCCGTTGTCGTCGGACACGTACATATCATCTTCAATCGGGTCGTCAAAAATTTCGGTAGCCTTCCCTTTGCCCTTGCGTTTGGACGTCGCGCTCTTCATCGTCGCGCTTGAGGGACCCGCGGATGGGGTATTGGCATCCGCCCTCGTTGTTCCTTTCCGCCCCTTCTGGCCTTTTCGGGTCTTGGGTCTCCAGCCTAGCACAAAAGGCTTATTATCAAGCTCTTTCAAGAATAAGCCAGCAGTGGGACCGAGCTAGAAGTATCAAGAGGTTGTTAACTGTAAAGATCATGACCGAAGGAGAAGGGGGCATTACCGTGATATATTCGTTGTGATATCCACTAAACTTGTTCTGCACCGAGTGCATCTGGAGAACTTCAATGTACATTAGCTCTTTGATTGTCAATTCAATCAGGTCTGCATCAACGCCCTTGGCCAAGCTGTACCCCTCCAACTTGTCGGCCCCCTTTTGGAGAACGTCGCGATTTGCCGATCCTCGTAGAGCGGCGACGATCGTTCCCTGAGCAAGGTGAGCGTTTTGTCGAGTCGCATGAGAAAGGATCTTGAGGACTGCCCGAGCAATGTCGGTAGCGTCTTCGTTGATAAGCTCGAGAGGGTCCTTGCAAACATCACAGGTCTTTTGGCATTCTTCCTCTTGGAAAGGTTCCTCGAAGTGATGGAGAACTTGTTTTCGACGGCATGTGGAGCGGTTGCGAGCGTAGGCGTATATCTCTTTGGCCGCCGCGATTTGTCTCTGCTTGGACTCAAGGTCTGTCTTCTCATCTTTGTTGATCATGTCCTGGGTGGCCGTGAAGTCTTTGTGACCGAAGTCTAATCGAAGGCATTAGAGATCATCAAAACCACGAAGGATAGAGGTCGTACAGAGAATGCATTCCGCTGGTAGGCCGTCTCGACCTGCTCTGCCTGTTTCTTGATAGTATCTAAGTGGCGAAATGAGTGGCACTGAGGACGCGAGAACGAGACGCATACGAACCCTGACATGTTCTTTGGCATGTCATAATGTATTACAACGCGCACTAATACAAATTGTAGATCAGAAACGAGGTGAGAGTAAGGGAGTTACGCACCATCAGCTTTGTCTATACCCATTCCAAACGCAATCTGGGTTCAGAGGTGAGATTTCTGCGATTACGCAGAAGAAAATGCTCAACTTACCGTGGCTACAATGACTTTGACTCGGCCCTCCATCCAATCATCTGAAGCCTGCTTCCGATCATCTGGTTCCATACCCGCATGATAGTGGCCAGCCCGTATCCCTTTGTCGCGGAGAAACTGAGCGAACGATTCGCAGGTCTGTCTGGCTCTGCAATAAATTACCCCAGATTGATTACGGAACCTGTTCCCAAGGGCGTCGACAATTTCATTCTTGAAGCCCGACTTCTTTTCAATGACCGTGTACGACAAGTTTGGTCGGTTGAAAGATTGAGTTAACCGGACGACGTCGTTGTGGAGCTTCAGCTGGGTGATAATATCGTTGACCGTGGTCTGGTTCGCTGTTGCGGTCAGCGCAATGATGGGTACGTCGGGGTAGAGGTCTCGAAGCTCTCCCAAGGAAGCGTACTGACAATATCCGTGAGTTGAATTCGAGAAAGGAATTTATAAAAGCTTACTGCATCGCGGAAATCTTGGCCCCAAGTTGAGATACAATGAGCTTCGTCGATGACGAACCTTCCGATCAGACTTTTCGCAGCTAGCATACGCAGAGTGCTCCTCGCGTAACCGCTCTCCTTCAGCTTTTCAGGGGTGACGTAGATGATGGGGATGCTTCCGGACGAGAGGTGCCCAAAGTTAATTGAGCTGTCGCTCCATGCATGAGCGTTGATATTGAACCTTGAGCGCAGTTGAGTGACTTGGTCCGCCATGAGAGCGAGCAGAGGTGTGACCACAATGGTAACCTGATTCTTCAACATCGAGGAGCAGACGGCTGGTAGCTGGTAGCATAAGCTCTTGCCACCACCAGTTGGCATCAGCACAAAGACATCTCGGCCGTCCATGCACGCGATGACTGCCTCGAGCTGATTTTTGCGAAAGCTCTGGAGCTTGAAAACGTTGTTCAAGGTTTCTTGCAAGATGGGGTAATGAGGGGAATTCGTGAGTTTGGTCGTGAGTTTGGTGTTGACTGGAGTGGGTGTACGGGACACGAGGGTAGAAGACTGTGTTGGAAAGGGGGCACTCGACGTTCCGACCTGCATAGGGGGGTTCACCATGGTGACCTCTGGGCGTTGGGGTGGAGGATGCGACTCCGCCATTGCGATATCGAACTCTTCCAGCTGACCCCAGTACTCGTCGTCACTTTGGCCGTCCATACCATCCGGGACAACGGAAGGCTGTGGCAGAGGTGCGACGTCCGGGCCTGACAAGGGAGCCGACTTGAGGTCAGCTATTCTGTCGTCCAATAGCTGGCTGAGGGAAGGTGGTGAGCAGAGGCCTTGTCATGGAGCCCAGAATACCTACTTGATTTTGTGCAGGGTGTCGATGTCAACGCCCTCGGTCGTCTTCTTCTGATAGTAGTCCAATATCTCTTGCATGATAGGGAACTTGAGCCGCTCGCAATGGGCAATCAACGACCTTGCTTCGTCGCTCGGCTGTAAGTCGTCGAAGTTAGAAAGCATGCACCATGAGATAGATTGTGGCATACCACCGGAGATTTGGAATGGCTTAGCCCTAACGTCGTGGAGGACTTGGACTGATAAGGTAGTGGCGACGGGGACGCAATGCGCATGTCAAAGGGAAACCCGCCTCCACCGATTTGGACCGGCTGTTGGGGTTCGTCGTCGATGTCGATGACAGTCGGAGCTTGCGAGAGTGGAAGGGCCCTCCCTTTCCCCTTGGTGTCCTTCTTTCCATCTTGGCCAATGTTCTCTTTGTTGTAGGACACGTCTCGTCTTGGACGCTTTGGCGGAGGTGGAGAGGGCCCGAGAACAATGGAAGGCTCGGAGGAGTTGCGTTTCAAGCTGGGTGATATGGACGAGCTGGAGCCGTCCGAGATGTCAATCATTGCCAATGGTTTGCCAGATCCTGCTGGAGCTGGTTTGTCTTTCCATCCGGCGGTAGAGAATGACGGCAGAGGCTTCTTTGCTATATACAATCAGAAAGGTCAATATCTATACGTGGAAGAAGGCCATCTGGTTACACACATGAGCTGCTGGCAGTAGATGGCTTGAATTTGGAGGCCTATATACAGGAAGTCCGGTCAGCTTGCGTTCCCAACGCTGAATGTTTGTATCGACCTTGGATGCACCTGGGACCGAGCTGGATTTCGGAGAGACGACAAAGGTCGCGTTGTCGACGGTGCTCAATATTTCTGTGAGATTGGTCTTGAGGCGTTGGGATCCTTGGGCCATTGTCGAGCCCCAACGAGGTGGGCGTTCGCAGAAAGGCAAGCCACCGGCGCTACCGTGTGACAAACGCGTCAGACACGTGATCGCGCGTCATGCACAGCCACTGCCCACATTGACCTCCCAGCCCCGTCCTCCATACAACCGTAACTGACCCAGCAGTCCAACCCTGAAGCCCAAAAACATACGGGATAGAGGTCCACCATCCTCGCTCGACGAAATGGCGCAGGATCCGCTTATCCCCATATTATCCCCTGCGTGCAGTGGTGCCTGGCAGCCCGATGATGGGCGCTAATCAGGATCCAGGACTTTATAAGGCGCAGGTGTCAAAGTTATCCGACATCCGTCTCTTTGCTTTCGTCCTCCAGATGCTTCAGTCACAGTTCAACCCGGATCAGCGGCCACTGCCTGAGGGCTGGTATCAGCATTATGATACGTCGTACGTGGTGATACCCATCGTTCCAAGCATCAACTGACGGCCAGGTTCTTAGACGAAAAACTTGGTATGTGTCCGCAGTACTTGCCAGGTCATCCAGCCCCTCAATCATCGCAGGTACTATGTGCAGACTAATGTGCGCCCACCAAAGCACTCTTTTGTCCATCCTGCGGATACCGTAGTGGACGGCTACCGAGCCAAGAGCCTGAAGCCAGCTTCGGATGTCCCTGATTCAGCCAGAAATCTTCCACCACCGTCTGCAGCCGCACCAAAGCTCACTGCAGCTCAGAGACTCTACGCAAGTGCCACTTCGGCCAATGTCCCTCCGAGTGTTACGACTCCCGTAGTTACCGCAGGCAAGGGTTCATCACAGAAGGATTCATTCTCCTGGGATCCCAAAACACCTTCCGGCCCCCCCAGCTATCAAGCACCCTATCCACCCCACCCCGACTACGCACGTAGAAGTTCCACCATTCCCCCTCCCTCCCACATGCGTCCTACCGTTCCACGGGCGCAGACAGAGGGCACCTTGCGTACTATGACCAGCAGCGCGACCCTGAACCCCCGTCGATCAACAATGGGCTCCTCGGCATTGAATTTAGGTGTTCCTCCGAAACCGGAAATCAAACACATTGTCACCAAAGCCCAGCCTCCGAGTCTGCTCATCTCCAAGCAAGATTCTCCTCAGTTCCATGCCCCGGTTCCCTCCCAAAAACCTTTACCTGTCTTACCAACTATCACGGGTTCAATTCCTAGCCTACCATATGTCAACAATGCTCCTGCCCAACCCATCTCCCCTCCATCAGCGCCCGGCGCAGCCTCCATTTCTCCCATTACAGTGACGCACCTTCCTAATGCTTCAAAACGCAATTCATTAGCTCCACTGAAGGAAGTTGGAAAGCGAGTGGGAGTGGCCGCCGCAAAATTTGTCGCATCGGGGGTCAGCGCCATGATCTTTGGTGCTGATGTTACGTCAACAATAGGCGACGCTCTTTCGGGGGCGGGCCTCGCTCAGGCTGGTGTAACGGCCATTCTCGACGCCCAGCCCAACGCGGATTATTCTACGGCGATCGCTGCACTTCAACAACAGCAGTTGCAACACCCTTCTCCTGCCGTTGATTATCAGATCTTAATCAACCAAATTCAGCAACTCCAAACGATAGCGATGCAGCAACAGCAGCAGATTCTGAGTATGCAGCTGAACAATATAAGCACTGCCGGTGCGCTTCTCGGCCAGCAGCAGCAGGTGAACGTGGCCAATGCCAACGTTGGTGCAATGGCTCCTGCTTTCGGCCAACAAATTCCACTGGCGCCGTCAGCTCCACCAAACCTGTCCAATGGTTATTCCGTGCCCCAGAACTCATACACCCTAAACCAACAGCAGGCAGCATCCCCTTCATCGACGTCTGCCCAATTCAGCCCCAATCAACATCAAACCCCCAATGGCTCGAATCAAGGTACCCCCAACAATCCTCCTACGACTCCATCATACCTTACTTTTGGGCAACAACAAGTTCCGTCGCCTCCTCCTGCTCAGGGCACACCCCAGTATCTGCACCAACAGACTTTGTCTCCTGGTCAACAACAAGTTCCATCGCCTCCTCCTACTCAGGGCACACCCCAGTATCTGCATCAGCAGACTTTTTCTCTTGGTCAACCCCAACAAGTTTCTCAGCAACCGTCCTCACAACCGCCACCTTTCCAACTCCAGCAGAATAATTTCCAGTCGAACCCGAATCCGCCTCAGAGTCAGCAGCAGCAAATACCCCCGGACTATAATCAGGTTCTTCAGAGTCAAATTAGTGGCAATCAGCAGGCGCCGAATCAGTACCAAGCTCAGTTCCAGCAGCAGCTTACTCAACAGCCACAATTCGCCCAGCAGCAGCAACAACAGGCCCAGCAGCAGCAACTCGCCCAGCAGCAGCAACAACAGCAACTTGCTCAGCAGCAGCAGCAACAATTTGATGCGTTCTACCCTCAGCACGTTCAGACGCTATGAATGACTTGCCATGATTGTTATCGGATCGTATCATTCTTCATTGTCTATTTCCTCGTTTCCTTTCTTGTTTTCTTGGTAACGTCACCTCATAGTATCACTATCTATCTATTCCATTGTTTTCGGAGACGACGCACTTACGACCCGGTATTTATTTATTATGATCAACTTCCATTCTTGTATTCGTTTTATAACTTGCAACATAATGTACATAACGTATGCACTTGGTACTATTTATTTCATGTCTCTACTATACGCTCAATAAAGACCACTCACGACATAATTATAAGTTATCGCAACCAGGAACGAGTCCATTCTCCCGGAGTCCTTCAATTACGGTCGATTACGGTGGCGTCTTTCGGGTTGATCTCAAACGTTGACTTGATGAACAGACCCACCTCCAGCGCTTGATCATACTTACGTCGGCATTGGGTCCGCAGCTTGGAAAACCGGGAGACATCTGTGGACGTTAGATGGACTGGTCTGTCTCCTGGGAGACGCTCGAGATAGCGCCTCGGCTAACAAAAATGTGGGTCAGCAAGTTTTGGTTCCCTAATTTAGGAATCAGAATGTCCATTGTCTGCGCAGTTGTCTGAAAGTCTTGTAGTCCAAGAGGTACATACGCTGGCTATCTGCGCACCAATGAGGGGCTAGGATCAGGTTACAGGGCGTGACTATCTCAGTTCAAGGGCTACTTGGGGTGTCAAGATCTTTTAATAGCCCATGTGGCGTGTCATCGTGAGTTAACATTCGACGTGGTGGGAAGTGAAGCTTCCGGACGCAATAACACCCTCGAACTCCGTATTTCATTTCGAAGCAATAATTACCCCTGCTAAATCCCTTTCGGTCTTTCCTCTCCTCTCCGTTCATCTACCTCGTCCATCTGTGCGAGACAATGCGTCGATGATTTCTCCTATCTACCACTCGAAGTAACGTTGGAGCAAAAAGGATGGAAGGAATAGCAGATCCGGCGCTGCTTAACATGATTAAAATAGGGAGGGCATCGTTGCACGTTAAGGTCAGAAATCTTCTGATTGAATTGGGATTTTTAACTGAATCAAGCCACACGATGCATAGTATGTGAACGGTGCGTCTATATACCTAACTCCCTCCGAGCCATCGTGGCTGACTTGGATACTTTGCAGTCCTCAGCGTAACCCTTCTGGTATGTCTTTTTGCTTCCGCGTCGACTCCACCATCAAATCTCATTGATCTCGACCTCGCCAAGTTTTATGACTTGCTGCTTACGCTCGACCTCGAAGTACGCCTTAAATCCAGCTCATAGCTACTCCGGAGGAGGTGGGACTGACAGCGCCCAGGTAGCTTTGATTTGGTCGAAGAAATGGAACGCGGTCATAGGGGTTTTTATGCTGGCACGGTATTCAGCCTTCATTGACCTGCCGCTGGTTCTCGTCTGTGAGCAATCACTTTCCTCTTGCTTCACCATTTTACGTGCCTTACGAAGCACTATAATTTTATGCAGACTCATTACGCCCAAATAACTCTCTGAAGGTCTGTACTTTGACACCTCATCGAGAACCGAGGTTGAATCTCTCTCCCCAGCTTTGCAAAATAATCAATGCTCTAACAGTCTGTAAGATCATCAATCCATTCGGTACTTATATTTGGGGTGAATCTAATTTAAACCAGGGCTGACGGCCTTTGGAGTGGCGTTTACCGAGGCCATCCTAGTGATTCGCACATATGGACTTGCGGGAAGCAACAGGAAATTTCTAATTTACCTGGTAGTCCAATTCACGGTACGTGCGCCGTCCTTTGAAACGACGAGACATAATGCTCATGAATAGCCTATTGATATTAGGTCCTTTGTACAGCAGTTCTCGTGATTCTTGGGCTATCTGTCAGAACCTTGACCTGTAGGTCTCATCTTCCTCAGGCATCTTCGGCAAGTGTTCTCATTCCCATGAAGACAGCGACCTCCCGGTCCCAAGCGTTCACGGATGCAACCTCTCAGGTGGCACTCCTTTGCTCTTCCTTGCGTTCGTGCTTCTCCTTCTTCACGAAGTTAGTAAGTATCCCTTCCGTTCAGCGTCGATTTATTGTGCAGCTGACGCTGGACGATCCATAGTCGTTATGGTCATCACACTAGTAATTGGGTTTAGGAAATATCTCAATCTCCGCACGCCTCTCATCAGGACGTTATACCGTGATGGGACCATCTTCTTTGTTCTCATCTTCCGTGAGTACTTCTTGTTAGGCTGATGCAACCCGAGGATTCACCAATGTTTCTATTTCTGCTTGTCTTTCAATCAGTGGTTTCACTTGCAAATATCGTAAATCTGGCAGCTGGCGTTGTGAGTTTGTTTCGAACTGGTATTTCATCTGGTACTGAGGTTGTCTGACGCTTTCAGCCGGAATATCTTGACCTTTTTACGACGTAAGTCCCACTTTCATAGTCGCAACATCGCCGGCTTATCGTGAACGTTTCCCAGCTTCCAACGAGTCGTGCACAGCGTTCTCGCGACTCGGATACTCCTCAACGTCCGCGAGGCTGCCCAGGTGGACGCCATCGAAATTGCTCTCTCCGACATGAACTTTGCGGGGTCCACGTCTGGGGGAACTACGACAGGCGCCTCATCAAACCCAGAGCATCAATCAAAGTCCATCATCGAATCCGACAAAACTCAGACTGTGACAGAAAGTCCGACGGCATCGAGATCATTTAATTCTCGGCGGAATCCTCAGTCACGTTTGAGGGAATTGGAAGCACAGAGTCAAAACGCGAGTACGACGAATGATGGTGACGACAGAGGAAGCTCGGCCAGACGAGCCGAATTGTTTTCGATTACTGAGGAAGCGAAATGAGCTAGTACCTAGATACATGGTTCAAGCTGTAATATTTATTGTAGGATAGCCTATTTGAAGCCCAGAGACGAGCTTCAACTCCAAAAACAGGTATCTTGAGTGTTGTGTGAAAAGACCTGACGAGGAAGGTGAGGAAGGATTTTTTCCCCCAACATGGTACTCGAATAATTTGACGCCGCGGCGCTAAGGGTGCGGAGAGGAGGCGAAAACATTCTTGTCTTGAACCCTTTCGCCGGCCCTCAGATGACCAAAGTCTACATCCAATATCTGCAACTGGGACATGAAGTTCATCTTAAACAATATCTCCCATAGACAGCTCTCGGGGGGTCTCCGCTCGGCCCATGGGAGAATGAAGTGAAATGTCTTTGGCCTTGGGGCTAATAAATTGCCAAATATATGTCGGGCACGAATGTGGCGAGAGTAAAACTGATATTTCTTTGGACGCACTCACGAGTCAAAGCGCGGTTCACCAGTGGAAGCGAGAGTTGCACCGGAATTGGAAAACAGGCTTCCTTTCATGGAAAGACCAAAAAAGAGAGACATTTGACGTTCGACGATTGTGAATAGATATGGGTATAAATAGTTGGACGCTGATAATCGCGCTCATCCCCCTCTTTCTCCTCTTCCCCCATCATCTCCCTCCATTCCGATGGAGCATATACCCCGTCCCATTGCGTCTTTCTATGCCCACCGCCCATCATGCATCATACTCTGCGGGCAACGTATACTTTAGGCTCCGGACCTCACTTTCCTCGCACTGAATTGCTCGTACGCGCACCTCATAATTCACTCACCGAAAGGACTAACCTGCCCCTTGTCATTTGACGACGCGCCACAACCTCGTGCTCTAGGGCACTTTGATGGCACGAAACTGGGCTCTATGCGGGTAAGCTTCCGTCTTGCGCATCCTTGGAGTAGCCATAAGCCTCCTAGTGTGCGCTATGGCGAACCGTATAGCTCTTTCCTTCTCCATGAGAATGAGCTACTGGTTTGAAGACGATCGCGCAAGGCACTGACAGCTTTGGCGCCCCTTTCGCTCAGGGGGAAAAGGGGGAGATAGTTATCGTCAGATTTCATATCGCGTAAGTGCAGACAATACATTCGAGCTATCAGGAAGATACTGACCTTTAAGCTTTAATACTGCTCCGTCTCGGGAAAGCCGACAGGCTCGGCAACACCCGATTGCGTGGGAACCTGCCCGAAATAGTGCAACATAATTGCAGAATAAATCGTACACGTGTTGAGCATCCGACCACCACGACGAGGGTGCGAGGACGTCGTCCAGCGCAGTATTGGCCAGCAAGAGCTTCCCGGTACGTAGTCGAGCTAATTGACGCGTAGGGACCCTTCTTACCGACAGCCAGGCCCTGTTAATCTGAGTGCAGGGGCACGTCATGCCCTCCTTTCTCACCAAAGTTTTCGGACGTAAAAAGGACGGCGGCGACGAATCTCCAGGGTCCCGGTCGAACAACGGGGAGCTCCTCGATGGCAAATTCGAAGATGTCTCCCCGACCATTTCTCCGAGCGTAGCCCACTTCCCGGAATTGCAGACAAATGGCAGTCCTCGTGGACGGGGCACGGAGAGGACCCACTCAGACTCGCGCCTGCGCACTTTCTTTAGGTCCAGATCGCGTCCTGCCTCCCCTACGCGACAACACAGCAAGACGGACGAACTTCCAACTCTCTCACTCAGCCTTTTTGCTCAAGATGCCCCCGCCTTCGATGATTCCCAACTTCTATTGACCGACAAAGCGATCGGAGAGCGCAGGTTGACACCGGTCGAAGCCGTCGGTCTCGTCAAAGCATGTTCTCAAGCTATCAACAACCGAGGTTTGTTTTCCGAACGCTTCATATTGCATCGACTGACAGTGTTCTTCAGGTATCGAAACCCTTGGAATTATGAACCCTCATTGGTACTCTGCATCTCCCGACGTCCAACGTCGTCTCATCTCTTTGTTCATCCACTCCTTGACGGCAAAGAGCCCCTTAACTGGACTCCCCTCATTTACATCTGAAATCAACGACACTCGATCCCCACACGACGTCGCAGCCGTTTTGCGTTGGGGATTACGCCACATTCAACTTCAAGGCAATGGCTTTGGTCGCAATGAAGATTGGTACCGAAGCTTCTTTGATGAGGAACGCAAGGCAGAGTATCCTCCGAAAGCGTTTTCACAAACTCTGGCTCCCCTAATTCCCTCGGAACACCTTGAGCTGCTTCAGGAGGTGTTGGAAATCTTCTCGGGCTTGGCTGCCCATGCGGAGACCAACAGTACATCCGGCAGCAAACTCTCAAAGGTCTTTGGACTGTGGCTGCTCAATGCACATCGCGTGGAATCGAAGGACGACTGGCGGAGCTTCTACGAGAGGTGGGAGGTGGCCGGACGCCAATTGGAGCACGTCTTCTTCGCTCGCATTCGGTGAGTCTCCATCAATTTCTCATTTGGATCACTCTAATGGTTACGGTAGGGACGAGGCAGTGGAGAATCGCGTGCCGACCCGCTTGATAAACGTTGTTCGCAGATATCCCTTCTATGAAGATACCAACTCCCCCACCACTGATCTTCGGCTCCTCCCTCGGTCCGGACTCACCACACGTGTTCATGATGCCCTCCTCGTGCGGCTCGAGACCGAACTACCCAGTACCAGATTCCGGCCCAAATACAAGGTCCATCCACTCCGACTCATCGCAGAAGCGCTCTCGACCGCGGTCGACGATGCTGAATATTCAGGACTGTGGAAGAAGATTGTCGATGCCTCAAAGACCGAAGGGACCGGAACTCCACTCTCGCGAATCTTCTCCGAAGAAACCATTCGCTTCCTCTCCCTCCTGCCATCCGACGGCGCGGGCGACAAATCACCCGCGTTAAGCCTTCTCCCCCTCTCCCCCTCGTCTCCCAGAGCCAAAAGACTGTCTTTCTCCCTATCGGAGTTCACGGACGAGATCAAGAGGACCAATTCCACCCAGAGCAAGTCAACTGCTGCCAGTCCCAGTCCGCTTTCCCCCCTTACCTCCGATGCCGACTGGTCGCTCTTCGCTACGTCAGGCTTTGGGAACAGTCCAACGCTCACACCACTCACATCAGCCTTGTTCAGTACTTCAAGTGACGTCGAGCGTACATCGCCACCATCGAGGAAACCCAGTGCACACAGCAAACACTCTGCTAGTGGCGCACCAAGGAAGAGCGTCGAATTCTCCCCAGCTATCCCCTCCGAAGATTCCAAGTCGAGCGAATACCCTTCGAAGATTGAACTCGTGCAAATCGTCCAACTCGACGAAGCCTTCATCGATTTCTGGAGTGATACCTTGCTCGATCCCATCGCAGCCGATTGGCCTGCCTTCGTGGTGTGCAAGGTCAAATCTTCGCTCGTACCTGAACTCAAGTTCTCGCCTGCTGAAGGTCAGGAGAAGACGCTTCAATGGTTGGTGCTAGAGCAGGGATACACGATTAAGGCACCCCCTCCTCCTCCAGTTCCTGAATCAGCTACTTCCGCTACCGCCGAACATACTGAGCGTCCAAGTTCACCACAGTCTGTGGGCAAGAAACGGTTCTCGTTCTGGTCCCCAACTCGAACGGGCTCGTTCGCAAGTTCCATTGGGTCCACGTCGAAGAAGACTGGCAAGAAGTCTAGCGCGTATGAGAGAGGTCAGAGGGTTAGTGAGATGGGCGAGGTTATGGAGGAATCAGGGAGTGCGGGTGGAGCACCATTAACTTCGACTAGGAGTGCGGCGAGTACGATTGGTGGTGGACGAACGAGGAAGTTCAGGACCCCGGCTGCTGAGGATGTGGTTAGGGTTAGGATTCCGTCGCCACGGCGCAAGTCTACGGACGTCAAGTCTCTCGATGCGACCGTTACTTCGAAGAAGTCTCCCGAATCACCCGCAGAGGGTACGAGTGCTGCTGCTGCGGTGGTTGCTGTTGCTGCGAAGGAGGAGGATAAGGCTGTCGTTCAAGCACCTGTCGCCGAGAAAGCTGAGGAGACGAAGCCCGTCATCGAGGAGAAGGAGAAGGTTGAGGAGAAGAGCGCTGCTCCTGCCGAGGACATTCCAGTCGCTGCTACCACGACGGAAGGAGAAGTTACTGCTGTTACCGAGGAGAAGAAACCAGTCGAGGAGCCTACCCCAGTCACCGAAACACTCGAGGCTGCCCCAGCGGACGAGGAGAAAGCCAAGGCTGAAGTCGAGCAAGACACCCCTCGCGCTCTCCCTGTCGAGGACGTCCCTGCTGTCGTTGAAGAAGTCAAACTGCCTGCTCCCGAGACTCAACCCGCTCCAGTCGTGGAGGAGAAGAAACCTGTTCCAGTCGAAGAGAAGATAGAGCCCGTYGTCGAGGAGAAGAGTGAGCCAGTCGTCGNAAAGTGAGCCAGTCGTCGAAAAMRCAGCCAAGCCCGCCGAGCCTACCCCTACCGCAGCCAAGGAACCTACCAACGGGTCCGTATCGGCATCGGAAAAGGCAAAGGAGAAGGAGAAAGAGAAGACTGTTACCTCTCCAGAGCCTGCTTCCGTCATTCCTAAAGGCGCTGTGAAGAGTCTTTTGGCTAGGTTCCAGGGGAAGAAGGATAAGAAGGAGAAGGCCGTCCCATCTCCAGCGCCTGTTGGGAAGAAGACTGATGCATCACCACCCGTCCCGGCGAAGGAGGAGAAGAAGGTTGAGGAGGCTTCTACCAGTGCCGCCGGCTCCACTGCTGCAGCGGTCGTTGCTGCTGGTGTGGTCGCTGGAGTCGCTGCTGGTGTGGCTGCCGTTACAGCGAAGAAGGAGGAGAAGAAGGAAGAGGTGGTGGAGAAGGCTGTTCCTGCAGCGGAGGCTGATACTGAGCCAACTCCCGTGGTTGAGGAGACAAAGCCAGCTGAAGTACGGGAAGAAGAGACGAAGCCACTCGAGGTGGAGGAGCAGGAGCCAGTTGCAGTCCCAGAGCCAACCACTGAAGATACTCCCGTCCCCGAGGTGGAAGAGTTTACCGCTCGCGAAGTCCCAGCCGCCGAGGAACCAGTTGAGGTAGCAAAGGAGGAGGAGAGTACGCCTGCCGAGGAGACCACAGTCGCTGCCGAAGCCCCAGCTGAAGTCGAAGTCCCGCCCGCCGCCATCGAGGATCACGTCGTGCCTATTGAGGAGCCTACATCTGCTCCTAAAGAAGGTGAAACTGTCGTCGAAGCCACCCCTGAAGCTGAAGCCGAAGTACCTGCAGCCGTTGTCGAGGCCGTCCCTGAAACTGTTGGCGACAAGGAGATCGACGTCTCACCCGCTGCTGCTGAGGAGGCCAGTGAGCCAACACCTGCAGTCGTTGTCGAGGATGAAGAACCGATTGAAGAGGGGAAGCCTGCTGCTGAGGATGTCGTCGTTGAGGAGAAGGAAACATCGGCTCCAGCTGAAGAGACAGCTGTTACTGCCGAGGAAGCTACAGCTCCCGTCGTTCCTCCTACTGAAGGTGAGAGTACTGTCTTTGCCTCTGATGGACAAGAATCTGACGTCGTCTTATCAGCCGTTGCCATTGAGGAACCTACAGCGCCCGCTGTTGTCGAAGAAGAGGTAACCGCCGTTCCTGAAGGCGCTGTCGAAGCGCCTGTCGACGAGAGGGAGAGTCCCAAAGCAGACGTCGAAGACAACGAAACCGCAGTCGTCGAGTCTACATCAGCACCTTCTGAAGCTGCCGCAGAGGAAGTTCCTGCTGAGGTCGAGACGAAGGAAGAACCAACAGAAGCTGAAGCCCCTGAAGATGCACCGGCCCAAGATAGAGATGTTGCGACCGCTGTCCCGGCTACGATTCCAGTAGTGGAGGAGCCTGAAGAGAAAGTGGAAGCGTTGGTCGAACCTGCTGCAGAGACAGTGCCAGTTGCCGGTGAGGGCACGGAGAGCTCAACGGAAGCCAAAGAAGTGGTCGATCTCGTTGAAATCACGGCTGCTCAGAACGTTTCGGCACCCTCCGTTTCATTGGATACCCCCGTACTTGATACCCAAGATCGTTCTGCCCCCGAAGCGCAAGCTGAGGTTGAGGACGCCACCAAGCAAGATCAGCCTGAAGGTGGTCATTCCTCGTAGTATTTCTTACATCCATCTAATATTGCTTTCTATCTCTCCTTTCTTTTCTAATAGCTACTACGGATCCGCTCGTTGAATCACATACTGTTGTCAATCCTGATAATCAACCGCCTCCTGACACCGACGCAACCAAGGTTAATTCATTCTAAAAATACAACCTCAGTCAAGCTAACCCTTTTACTAGGAACCCTTGGCAGATTCAACTAGCGCTGCGGAACGGGAAGGTCTGTTTTCCACGTTTCGTTTCATTATGTACACGTTGATTCATTAATTTCTAGCCGAAGAGCCTCAAGGCAGTGAAACAATCCAGGAGACTGCGGAATCTGGGATCGAGGTCGAACCAACGGGTGAGTGCATTGCCCTCGATGATATGAAGGTACAACCTGTATTGATTTGCTCTGGATAGACGAGGATAGGGATGCTGGTGTAGACGAGATCAAAGCAACTAGTCCAGAGCCTCATGTTGTCCCGGCAACCGAGGAGCCGATCATTGAAACGCACACAGGATCGGGAGATGAGATCGTGACAGTTGACGGTGGCACTGGTAAGAATCAATTCCTCCTCTCGAACGAGCCCAGCTCATGAATCGATAGACGAGATGGGCCAAGTCGCTGAGGTTTCCGAGGCTCCTATTCAAGACGATTCAGAGGTCAGAGAAGAACCTGCTCCAGTAGAAGACGATACTGTCGAAACAGAAGAGACCCATGCTCCTCAACCTCTGAGCACGCTCGACACTGTTGCCGTTGTCTCTGATGACGCCGATCTGCCAGCAAACGACGACACAGCACCTAAATCTTCAGACAGCGAGGCTGTGGTCAGTACTGCAAAGGAGTTGACACCGACCCCCGAAGAAACCACGGTGGAAGCAGGAAGCACTCTCGAAGCGGAAGAGCCCACTCTGGTATCACAGCCCCAAGAGGATGTAGCTGYTCAGCATGACGAGGAGCCCGCCAACAAGGCGGCSGAATCTGTACCCATTGAAGGCGAGCCGGCGTCAAACGAACCAACGTCAGAGGAGCCGGTTTCCGTTCCACCTGCCAGCACTTTGGACGCCTCGACCGATTCTGCCTTAGCCGCGGCCGAAGACAAGGACGATACCGAAGGAGAACAACATKCTGAGGACGCGTCACCAGCTGCAGAAACAGACCCAGAGGCTGCCGTTATCGCTGYCACAGTCGACGCAGAGGAACGGCCGGATACTTTGGTCGAGGSTGCCCCATTGGAGAGAGGCCCTAGCCRAGCAGAAGAAGGCACTCCAGAGCAGGAAACTCGAGTTGACGGAGAGGAGAATACAGCATTGGACGCACCCGTGGGGGATGAAGTTATTGCTGGTGATGACTCGAAACACAACCGGTCGACCGAAGAGCAGCAAGCACCGACTGAAGAAACCACATCCCAGGTTCCCCATGAAGTCGAATCCGTYCAGAAAGACGCCGAGGCAGAGGTTGAACCATCTCAARCTGCACACTCTATCGCTCTCGAATCAACTCTTCCAGTTGACGAGACCGCACCGACTGCAGAACCGAGTCCAAYGCTTCAGATKGAAGAACCCTCCCTAGATGACGAAGCCCTGAAGCAAGAAGAWCCTGCAGTTATCRACGAATCTGACCCCTCCRGCGTCCTCTCCRGCGTCCCTCACTTAGAACCCCTCAATACGAAGGATGACGACCCCTCCAACGAGCTTGTCGAGCTCCCGGCAGTTCCCCTTGCCGAGGCTCCGGTCTTTACTACCGCCTCAGCTTCTCTACACGCCCGAGTTCCCATAGCCGACCTTAGTGATGATTCTCCGGATTCCCATCCCGCCCACGCAAAGCATTCGGCAGTCGAGGCCCTACCCGCCGCGATTGAACACACGCTAGAAGTCGGTTCTACYCCATCTGCTGAAGCGTTGCTGGATGCTGTCCAAGGTCATAGTCGAGCTCCAGTAGAGGCTTCACCTGCCAGTGACTCTTCCAACGAAACCGCTGGGCTTCAAGCCATTCCAGTGATCCACACCGAAGACGCTCCTGATGACGAAACCAAACGTGTCCCTGCCCCTCTGGACCTCCGGCTCGCGGAGACGTTGGCTGGAGCTCAAGATCTGCCCTCTGCTATTGAACAGGCCGCCGTGGCAGGATTGACACCGGAAGCRTTGCTRGACGCCGTCCAAGCCACACTTTCTGCCACCGTTTTCGCGCCTGAACCTSCCGCCCCAACCATTACAGCCCAAAATGAAGACGGGAAAGACGAGCAGACCAWTGAAGCACCTTCAATACCTATCCTCAATGGAAATGGACATCACCACGCCCCAGACTCGGAAGCCGCTCTTGATGCAGGAGAATCGAAGGAACTCCGCTCGGGTAAGTAATATTGGCATATGATCAACACAAAATTGACCTTKCGCTCGAATTGTAGCCACTTCCGCTGCTGAAGAACCCACCCAACCCACAGARACGGCGACTGAATATGACAAACCAACCGAATCTACTTCCCTGGYCGCTGAGGAGYTGGCACCSCTTGTCGAGGTCCAGGATGCCGCAACCGCCATCGCTGAAGAGAAGACGGCCACATCTACACCCGTACCGCCAGACACGACTCCAGCAACAGAAGAGGACACTTCGGCTCAGGATGCTCWTGCTACCTCTGAACGRGAGGAGAAAGCAACCATAGCCCCCGAGACTGCATCTGCGACGACTGACGAACCTGTACCAAGACAGCTTCYCGAGATGAACGACGATTCCAACGCGACAGGCGAGGAGCCCCAGCAAACGGTGGCTCCCGATACGGAAAATCCCAATCCTGCAGCTGAAGCGGCCTCTACCGTAGGCGAACAGAATGGCACGGTTCGTACCGTCGAAGAATTCCAGCCAGCTGTCCATAGCGAAGCTTCCACTGCCGAAGCTGAGGAAACTGCGGACGTCGTCGCTGAAAAGGAACCTTCAGATGTTGATGCAGAGGTCCTTTCTCCCGCTGAAGAGCCGACACACATATCCGCTGAGGACGGCGGGGACGCTCCTGCAACGGTGGGAGAAGACAAGCCCAACGCTCCAAGTGAACCAGCACCTCCGACAACTGAAGAGACGCTCGTGGTTTCTGAAGGAAAGGAAGGTGACACCGCTGTCGCATCAGAGAAGCCTACCGTTGTTGACGAAGATTTGCYCACCACGTTGGATGACCGCCCAGCTATGGAAGAAGCTGAAGTTGCTACGACGGTTGTTGAAGAACCCATTGTYGAGGAGAGGAAGGRCGTTCTTGCCACCGTCGAACCCGATATTGCTCRATYGGAGACAGCATCACCCACCGCCCCCGAGGAAGTATCCTCTCCAGGCGAGTCGAGCTCACCAACCATGGATGAGAAGGAGGAAGAGGAAGCYATCGCACCAGTCACCGAGGAGAAATTTTCTGTCGCGGAAGCCGAACGGGAGGCTACTTTGAAGACTGAGGACGAACCGCTTCCCACGGCCGAGGAATCAATTCCRACCATCGAAAGCAAGGACGCCGTTGCCCTTCCCGAATCAGGAGTGGAGGAGGTAGATGTTGTTGTCCAGGAGGATGCACCCTCCGTCCCTGCTGTACCTGAAGAAAATCCTGCCTCAGTCGTCGAATCAGAAACGGATGTGGCCGACATYGTCTCCGAACCGGAAGATAAAGTGAAGATCGAGGACGGCCCCCTTCTCYCASCAGGGAAGCCGGGTGAAAGCAAGGAGGTCGTTGCTCTTCTCAGATCGGAGGGGAAGGTAGATGTCGCCGAGGATGTACCCTCCATCGAAGAGGAGAAGRAGACTAGTGCTGCTGTCTCCGCACCTTCTGAGGCTGTTTCCGACCCTACGCCGGTCATTGAGGGGAAGGATGTTGTCGTGGAAGGTGAAGAGAAGGTGAAAGCGACTGCAGAGACTCCTGAAGACGTGGCGTCCTCGACTGCTGGCACCAATGCCTAATCGAATTCCCTGCATCATTTTGGTTAGTTCTCTTACTTTCATTTTGTTTGGTATTAGCTAACATCCCRCCAGTACCCACATTGATTTGCCTATTTCATTTCCCCACACCCATCGGAAGATTGCACCCTTCGTATATCCCATGCACGAGCAAGATACCCACCCCTTGGTCTCGTTATACTTTGATTTTATGATTATTCCACGACTTTCACGATCGAGGCTTGTGCGAGACTGCTGTTAGCCTCCCCGTTTCTATCCACACCTCCATCTCATCTCACCCTAACTATGCTCACTTCTTGATTATTTCGTAACCTCCCTGCGCTATTTGTTGTACGTCTTATTCACACTTTCGGATCCATGTACCCACTTGCTATTGCTTTGTATCATGGCCTTGTTGTTCTACTATTATCGCTACTGCAGAGTCTGCTGCTTCGTTCGCCCTCGGCATTTGCTACTTCCAGGAGGGTTCATTCCCGATCATCCTACTACTCACTGTTATTCTTTGTATCGTTACCACCTAGTTTCATCCACATGTTGTTCATTCTACTATACATTCTCTCGTTTTCATTCAGCGATATACACACAGTGGCATTTTCGTAAGTCAGTCATTCGGTAAGAGCACATCCCGTAAATCGTCGTAAAGCAATCCGTCCACACCAAGACAAGCGCCACACGTGTTTTTTTCAGCTCAAGAAAGTCGTGAAAGGAAACGAAGCAGAGAAATCGTCTATCTATAAGGTCGGGCGCGTTTACGTTGCTTTCTTCGGCGCCTCGACGGGGCTGGGCTCGATATTCCAGAAGCTCTCGGCGTACTCGAGGATGGCACGATCCGAGCTGAACTTGCCCATCTGTTTGAATCATAGTTAGCAATCAGCTTGGAACGCTCGGCGGTATGTCAACTGACGTTAGCAGTGGTCTTGATCGACTTCTTGACCCATTCATCCTGGTCTTGGTAGGCTTCGTCGACCATACCGAGGGCGGCAATGTCTAGGATAAGCTAAGTCAGTATCCGGGCAAGATGGATGGACGGTGCTCGACGCACAGGAATCGAAATCGTCGCTGAGCAAGTAGTAGTCTGTCTGCCTGATAGTATTCAAAAGCCTAGAATAACGCAAGTACCATGAGATTAAACGGTGTCTAAGGATATGGTTGAAAGACGACTTACGGCTCATAGATCTCGGCATCACCGAACAGACCCGCGGCAACCTGTTCAATCACACGAGCCAACCCAGGACATTTCTCCTCGAGGGGGACAGGGTGGTAGATGTGCTGATATCGGAGGTCCTCGACAGCGCTATAGAGGATTACAGGTCAGAGCGGAGGAAATAAAGCAAAGAGGAATGCTCCTGCAGAACTCACGGAGTCAAGTGACCGAAGAAGACTAGAAGACATTCATCAAGATAGTGCCTCATAACAGAAGGGGCGATGATACTTACAGACGTTACTCTCGCCAACCTCCTCAGCAATCTCAATGTTGGCACCGTCAACGGTACCCAACAACAAACCTCCGTTCAAGCAAAACTTCATGTTCGACGTACCCGAAGCCTCGGTACCAGCAGTCGAGATATGCTGACTGATATCAGAGGCAGGGATCAAGACTTCGGCGAGAGAGACAGAGTAATCTGGAAGGAAGTAGAGTTGAAGGTAGTCCTTGGTGTCTGGGTCCGTGTTGATCTTGCTGGCGACGTTGACGATCAGGCGGATGGTCTAATAAAATCGCCGGATCAGAGTTGTGCAGACCAAAAGAAGCGGAGTGAGGACATACCAATTTCGCGATGTAGTCTAGTAACATAAAGAAATGAGAACTCAATTCCTTCCTTGAAATAGATGGACTAGGGCTTACAAGCAGGAGCGGCCTTTCCAGCGAAGAAGACGACACGAGGGTTGACCTTCTTCTTTTCCTCTGGGGTCATCGCCTTGAGGGTGAGGTACCTCTATAAAGAGACATTAGACATGCATCGTCTTCAGAAAGCGAAACGAACGTACGTGGATAACACCCAAAATGTTCAAGGTTTGACGCTGTACCACTATGTCAGCATCTATCGCAACATAAAAATCGCGGCTATTCCTACCTTGTACTCATGCAAACGCTAGATGAGAATCCGAGTAAGCCCAGCTGAACGTAACAAGAAAGAAACGGTTCTCTCGCGTACCTTGATCTGAACGTCGAACATCGCATCTGTGCGCACAGTCAATCCGAGGGTGGTTTGCACGTAGTGTGCCAACCTCTCCTTATTCCTCTGCTTGATCGCAGCCCACTCCTTTCGGAAAGCGGCGTCTTCAGCGAAAGGAATGAGGCCCTTGAGTTTAGCGAGGTCCTTGAGCCAGACGGTCTTTTCCACTTTCAAAGTCTTGGTAATTAGGTCGCTAAGCTCGGGGTTGCACTGGTCGAGCCATCGGCGAGGGGTGACTTTGGGGAGATGTCAACCGAGTGAAGCATCGGACGGGATAAAAGGGACTTACTGCCGTTGGTGACATTGGAGAACCTGAGACGTACATTACACCGTTAGCAACTATTCTAAGAGGACGAATATTTTCGCGTACTTGCTAACACCTTCAAAGTCGACGAAGTCCTTCAAGATGGTGGTCTTGACGAGGTCACTGTGAAGCTACGAATCGCATGATCATTCAGCCTCGAGTATCAAAACAGACAGAGAGAGCAGAGCCACTAACCTCGGCAACACCGTTGACCTTTCGACTACCAACGGCTGCCAGATGGGCCATACGGACTTGCTTCGGGAATCCCTCTACAACACATCATAATTCGTCATTTTCGGAATGCGTCTCGGAATAGTCATACGCCGTACCTTCGATGAGAGACATGCGTGCCAACCTTTCCCTATCGTTAGGGTACTTGCGTTCCACGGCTAAATTCCGGCGGAAAAAGATATCGTTAGCATATCGGAAATTAAATGCCACGCATAAGAAAACGAGAGGATGAGAAAGTGGAGATAGTGGATACGGGGCGAAGAGGAAGAAGATTGGAGAAATGGAAATGGAAAAATGGAATTACAATTACACCAACGTACCTTGAAGGAAGAACCTGAGAAAATCGATGGTATAACCCAACATTTCAAGAACATAGCACCCAAAGAAGAACGTACAAGTTCTGAAAGGAGAAAGAAGAAATCAATCAATATCCGGCGTACTCAAACGGGTATCCTAGACCCAGAAAGAAGAAGACTTACTATATCGTAAATGATCTGCAAGTGCCTGAATACAGAACACCACGTTAGCTATCTCGTGCTTTCACGGAATGAAGCGGAAACGGAAGTAGACGAAACGAGAATACCGGCAGCAAAATATCTCGTGTTACATACCTTGGAAGAACGTGCTCGATCAAAGGAACGGGCCATTTCTCGAGAGCTTCCTATGGGATGATCAGACATCGAGAACCTGGGAAAGACGGATGAGACTTACGGGGAGGACGGTATGGTTGGTGTAGAAGAAGACATTAGTGACAATGGACCAGGCTTGATCCCAGCCAAAGTCTTCTTCGTCGATGAGGATTCGCATCAGCTCGGGGATGGCGAGAGTAGGATGAGTCTACCGAAAGCAGCTAGTCAGAAAGGCTGAAGAGTAACACGAATAATGTGTTTCGTACATCGTTGAGCTGGATGGCGACGTAGTCGGGAAGCTGATTCATAGGCTTTCCTTGCTGCTTGAAACGACGTATGATATCCGCCAAACTCGCGGCAGTCCAGAAGCTGGAGCAAACGGAGTCAGATCAAAACCAAAGGGAATAGGATTAGGAAGACTCACTATTGCTGTTTCAGACGCAATTCCTTTCCGACTAGAAACAACGTGATTAGAACTCGAATTCTCCATCAAGGAGCTTAAAACGCACATGAACTAAATATGAACGAAAGCCGTGAGCTTAGCAACTTCTGCCTGGAAAGAGAGACTACTCACGTATGGTCATTAGGGTACAACACCGAGGTAATAGCATCGGCAGTGTTAGAAGATTCGACAGCTCCTTCATAGTTTCCGGCTAGAACGGTGCACTTTCAGTCATAGCGCCTCAACGAAAGGCTTAGTAGACGCGTACCATTGAACGAGTTGAGATCGAAACCTCTCTTGGGCCTGCTCTCCCACAACCTCAAGTTGTTAGTGGTCTTGGTTCCATATCCAGGAATCATAACGTCATAGGCGACAGCGACGACTTCTTGACCACCTTGCCAGATGCCACGGCCATTGGCAAGTCGTTCAGATTGGCCGTAGAAGCGGACTTCGTAGGTTACGTCGAGACGGGGAAGCTATGGGCACGATCAGCTACTGATATCAGGAGAGTACCGCACAGGTGATGCTTACCTCCCATGGGTTCTGGTTCTCCAACCATGGGTCGGGGGCCTACGAGAGTTCATTCGAGGTTAATACATGGCAACTCAATTTCATGCCACATCTCACGTACCTCGAGTTGGTTTCCTTCGGGGGAAATCAATTGTTGGAAGATACCATACTTGTACCTCAGACCGTATCCCCAAAGAGGGAGTTCCTAAACATAAAAGGATGAGAACGCGTTCTTGGGACGTTGGAGATAGAAAAAGCGTACTGTGGAAGAGCCAGAGTCAAGGTAGCATGCGGCGAGACGTCCAAGACCGCCATTTCCGAGAGCAGCATCACGTTCCTTGTCAAGGATATCTTCAATGCTGAATCCGAGCTTCTTGACACCATCACGGTATTCCTCCTTAAGTCCGAGGTTGAGAAGCTGCATTTGAAAGGGTCATAAGTGATCATTCACTGATTAGGTGACATCACATACTGCGTTATCGAGAGTACGACCCATCAAGAATTCGAGAGACAGGTAGTAAGCCCTCTTGGGGTTCTTGCGCGTGTAGTTGAGCTGTGTCTCGTTCCAGTTAACAATGAGGTTGTCTCGAACGGAGAGCGCGGCGGCTTGGTACGCGCCGAGGTCATCTAAAGCAAGATTTAGCCCGTGTTCAACAGCGAGGTAGAATGTGAATGGATATCATACCCAAGTTGTACGCCTGACGAGCCAGAGACGTTTGGACATGGTTCACAAACGACTTGGTGACAGATGGTACATCTACGAAACACAACGAAATTTTAGACATCACGAAACCAACCGCTCGCCATATCGCTCTCAACGCACCTTTGTCGACACCGCGTAGAGCTTCCTTCCAAACTTTTTCGTCGCCTCGAGGCCAGTGTTCCTTGCCAGTCGCGTCAACCTCTGGGAGGTAACCTATCGATCGCCGGTGTCAATCGCCATCTCCCAGCGCGACTGTCCTTGCCAAAACGTACCTGTCAACGTTCGCACATGGCGACGAGCCCTCTGAGGCTTTCCAATAGACTTGGTGTCGATGGTAGAGGTCATACTAGCCTTTCGCCCTCTGTCAAACCGGGGTGGGAGAGAGGGAGGAGAAAAGGGACAGATAGATGTGATATCTGCGAACTGGGGTTTATAAATTGCTGGCGCCCCGGCGGACCCCTATAATGTGCTTCGACCGACCTGGGCACCCGCGTATTCGTTGTTTNCCTTTTCTTGACGTCACTTTATCAGATATTTCTGTTTTGGGGAGGGCGCGATAATTTAAGGGGGTGTCCCAGATATCGATGGCCGAGCAGGATGCCGAGTCGCCGGCGCGGCTCGTATGGAGTATCGAATGAGCTTGGAATTTCGTCCATTCGTTTTTTTATCGCTGTGTCGAAAGTAATAGCGCGCCCAACGTTCAACGTTCCTCAGAAGGCGCCCACTTCTTTGACTTTTCTTATCGATGAGATGCTGCGACCTGAGGGTTCTCTTCCAGGATGTCCCGGATCAATCAATCTCAGCTGCTATTGTTTCTCTGGAACCAGGTTCGAGGTTTTGTTTCCGACATACTTGAAAGAGACACTTCAGTTTCACATACATAAAAGAATTTCCCTTTCTTCGTAGGACTAAGGGCCCGAAGTCAGTAGGTTCAATGGTTCCTGGCAGGTTGAAGGCGTTCTATCCCGGTCCTCGAAAGCCGACACTCTGAGCCGCTGTTCATTTGTTTCGGTTTCGGCGACATTATTCCTTCCACGAACAAATTGATGAAGGAAAGTGGGCACCAGGAGAACGTACAGTCAATCGAAGTCTCCTTCATTTCGTTTGCGAATTACGATCTGAAGAGATTCATAGCTCCCAGGTTCTTCTTGGTTGCGACGTCGAGAAGAACTCGGAAGACACTGAAAAATTTCAACGAGGACCCGTGTGTTCCGACTTGCGACCCTTGCTGCGCAGAGTAAAAAAGCTAATTGCCACTGTGAAGAGAGACCGCCGCGGCACTTAACCGTTGAGTTCACTGTGATAAGAAGGCTTCGGCAAGATCTATCACTGGACGGAGCATAGCGAGGTGCCTGAACGTTACCATGCGCCCATTGCAGTGAGTGGAAAAAGTGATGCGAGGTGATACTGTCGGGCGAAAGTCTCCCTTCCTTCCCTCCGTTCACGGCCGACTGTCCTTATTCAGAGACACTTGTCTTTGGCAGATCTCTTACGATATCTTATTTATCTTATTGCGCCATGTCAAGGAAATGGAACACCTTCTCCCGCGAGCAATACTAACATATGTATAGAAATTGTGTACCAACGCACTCAGTAGTGAGTCGAGTCTGACTGATACAATTACCAGTATTGGCGCCTGTAGTAACGCCATTTCTCCGCGGTCAGGGTGTTAAGCAAGGCAACGGGTACGGTAGAAGCGGCTCTTTCGTAGATAACCGGAATGCGCTGCAAAGAAGAATTCCTGGAATCCTTCGGATTTCAATACTGTTGCTCGAACGTTTGTCGTGCGAGGAAGGCCGATCATTTGAAAGTTGTGATATGATGGCACCCTTGGATACGTAGGCTCCTACCTCATTCGACGATAAAGCTTCATCCAATACGCAAAGCGCTCAAGCGCTCACTTCGTCGTCTGCTGTACTCGTCTCCGAGGCCCGCAGTACTGCTGACCGCTCCAATGATGGACCGCGCTCATGCACCAATAGGGATGCAGAGGTCTCCTTACCGCGGGCTGTTTTGACGACACATATATTTCGCGTATCACACGCATCCAGAGCAGATTTCGCTTAACGAAAGGCTCGCTCATTGGCTGAATGCCCTCTCTGTCTTCTCCTTTCCAGGAGCGTGAACGTGCGCTCTTCCGAGACTCGAAAGAGCACTCAGCCCACCCCGGCGTTCGCTGACAGAGTGACTCCGCTGAGGTGCTCCTTGTCCGAGTTAAAGGCACCCAGAACAGACAGTCTGAAAGTATCGAATCGTTGACTCAAGTCGAACAAGCGTGCTATCTAGATTGGTACTGTACAAGGTATAATCATTCCCGGTGCTCTTTGTAGTATCTGAGAGGCTGCATTCGACAACTATCAACGAGAGGGAAGTTTGCCCAATTCAAGGCCATCGGATACATGTCCTCTCGCTTTTGCTCCTTCAACGTGGTCGCGGGCTCTCTGCGAGTCCTCCGTATCCGAGTCATCGTCGTGTTTCCCAAACAGAGCAGTGTTTGGCCGGGTTTTTAACAGCAGTATAACGTTGACTGCCCCGCTCAGGACGAGTAATGACAACGTAGCAAAAGTCGCAGCTGAAGGAATCTTCACCTCGCCTCCATTACTTTCTTGCCGGAAATGAATCCACCGAACAATGCTCAGTGGCATAAAACTAATGCAAAACACGGCGGGGTATCTGAGAGTATTTAAGATCAATAGGAAGTTGCTTAGCGTAAGTCACCAGCATTGAATAAGGCGAGATACGTACGCGAGCATGATTTTAGCCTCATTCTTGAGATCCTTGGGAAAGTCGTCGCCCTCTACGGAGTCCGTATGCCGGATTTGGAATCTCCACCACGACTTGGGATGTGGGGTGATTGCTCCGCGATTCCAAAAGAAGAGAGGGATGTACGTCAAAATCAAGCCCGGTAAGGTCAGCCACCACCAAAAGTATTCGCCCCAGATGCGCCATTGCAGGTAGTCGTTGCCTATCCAACACCAGTACTGTCATTCCATTCAACGTGGAGTGGTCAATTCTAGTGTAAGCATAGAAACGTGATCTGGCAGGATTTCGCTCACCGRAACGGGCGCTATGTAGCGATGCTGTTCATCTTTGTGTAAGTTCAGAACGTTTCCAAGTACGACCATGAGGATGATAAAACCCCATATTCCGGTAACGAGAAGCTTGGTCCGTAGTACAGACTCGGACGGTCTGCCGATCCATAGTCCTCTGAATGTGTAGATGGCGAGGAGCTGGACAATTACAACGAAATGAGATGACTCAGATAGGCAAGATGATACTCAATGCGTACCAATATGCTTAGGGGGACAGAGACCTGCCCGAGTTGCTTAAGCAGCCCTAAGATACGGAGATTAGAATATTGAATTATTTCACCAGCGCTCAAGCAAAACAGGGCGTACCTTGTGCAGTACAGTAAGCGCCAATTTCTACTTTGCCATCGTTCACCCATTTGATATTCAAAATTTCGCCGAGCGCCTGAATAGCATCCCCGAGGAAGATAGAGAACTGAATTTACAACAGAGGAAGATTAAGTGTAGGTCGGCGAGTCACTATCACAGAAGGCGTACCATAATTACGTCAACCGGGTCGACAAAGATTCGCCACTCTCGTTGTTGTCGCACTTGTCTGAAGATATTGCGCTTCACGGAGAAGGGTAAGATTTCGGACACTGGAGTTGAAAGGAGACTCACGGCCATGATAGCTCCGAACACGTAGAGTACAGCTAGAAATGAAACGAATGCCGACAGGATTACCAACTGGAACCAAAATTTCAGTATATTAGTATCATGCACCGTAATTTATCTGGAGAAGTGTCAGAAGCAACTCACCGTCACGCCGACAGTCTGACCGCGGCTCAAGCAATGTAAGGAAGCATCACCGTTACGAGAACGTAGAAACTCGTCATTTGTGCAGGTTCTGATTCCAGGAGTATCGGCAGAGTCCATGATCAGCGCTGGGTAACCTTGGATGAGACTGGTGAGGCTAAAATATCAGAGAAAGAATCAAGGGGTATATATACTCCTAGCTCCTTGCACACCTTTAACGAATGGTTAAGCTGAATGTCTATCGCTACCGCTGAAGAGCGTTGACACCGGACAGCCCGTAGTGTGAGCCTGTACCTGGGCGTCTATATGAAACCGACWTGAACACCCCGCAAGCGTATTCGAGCATGTTTGCCGTAAGAATTATTTACCCTGCACGGCCTTCAGGTTYATGTAGATTATGAGAGTACGACAGCTTTATTCACGTACGATTTTGTTTTTCTCGAAGTCCGACGTACAGTGACATTTGAATCCGAGTCCGTGAACCAGTGACTGTCAAACAGATGGGTGAGGCTGTTCTGGACTTTCCTTACCAGGTCTCGTCGCCGGGGACAAAGGGGGCACCATCTTGAATTTGTCAATACTCGATGCAAAGTAGCTACCGTCGGAGGTTAGGGAGAAAGATCTCGTCGCTGGATTCCGGTAGTTTGAGGCGTCCCTCGGAGCGGAGATGTGAAAGCGAAGATGTGACTTTCTCAAGGTTCCCGTCGGAGATAGACCCTTCCTTAGGTTCCTTGTGTGACTCTGAAGCACCAACGTCACCTTTTCTAGAACGTTCGAACTGCGTGAAACTTTTGAATTGCCCGGGAGTACCTACACAAGGATCAGTAGCGAGTCTAAAACGGTCACCAACGTGGTGAGTTATTTATATATGTAGTACTGCCACCTACACACGCATGAATGATCCTTGCTTGACGTGCGTTGATTAGCTGGACTTCTTGTACCTCTTCTTCGTCAAGAGCGTGAATGCGCATTGTGCGCCTTCGTGGCGGTAGTCGCAAACACATCCTCCCTTTTCCTGGCACTCGGCCGGCTTCGGTATTTACCGAAGTGTACTCCCACATTTCGATTCCCGTCCAGCCCGGCAGTGATGCGCTAATAATAGTACCATTCATTGGACCACCGTCATCTACGAAAGGTAAAGACCCTTGCTTCAGAACGGCACCTGTCCACGTATACCACACCAGAAACCATGGTCTTTGGCTTGTTCTCGCAAAACTGGAATCCAGATGGCAAGGTACGCCCTCTTACCCCTCAAAATTCTAAGGAATCCCACTAACTGATGATTTCATGAACTACGCGTGCTGGTTGCTGCTTGCGACGTGTTGTGACTGCCATTACTGCGTGCCAATAGCACTGCTATGTCACAGGCGGAAGCCAAGGGCTTGGACTGGCATTCGCCAAAATACTGGTGACAAAAGGCGCACACGTCTCGATTGTCGCGCGTAACCAACAAAAATTGGACACCGCCCTAGTTGAACTTGAGGTTCGTCTTTTCCGTGTTTTATCATGTAATGAATTCAGAGTTGACGAAAGACCTCAAATTCTCTTCTCTATTTTGAATCCTAACACCACAAATTTTGCGCGACACGCAGGCAGTTCGAATAGCGCCCTCGCAAATCCTGCAAGCCCACTCCGCCAGCCTCGTCAGCGCGTCAGAATCCACAGCAGCCTTGGAGGCGGTATGYAAAGCCCACAACGGCCAGGCTCCTGACGCCGTTATTACCTGTGCGGGATCTGCGAAACCCGGGTTCTTCATAGAGGCGACGGAACAGGATTTGCTTGAGGGGATGCAGAATGGGTACTGGATCCAGGCATGGACGGCTTGGGTAAGCCTATTTCATTACTTTCTACAATGCTATTGACTCACAACGGGGGTGAAATTTCAGGCGGCTCTCAAGATGATGGTGAAGCAGAAGAAAACAGGGGGCAAGATCTGCCTGGTCAGCTCCATGCTGGGCTACATGTCGATCATTGGGTGGTCACCATACGCGCCGCCAAAAACTGCTTTGCGAGGTTCGTTGCATCTATATCCTACTCCTCGGTTCGTCTCACTCATACACCCATTTCTTCTCCTTTTGTATCTCGACGTGAATAGCTCTCGCGGACACCCTCCAATCCGAAACCATGCTCTACGGCATCGACACCCAGGTCTACTTCCCACCCACAATGTTCAGCCCAGGACTTGAAAACGAAAACAAGACGAAGCCTGATATCGTCAAGAAAATTGATGAGAGCGATGAGGGGCAATCACCTGAACAGGCTGCCCAGCAATTCTACAAAGGTACTTTCATGTCTACCAGATGTCCGCTCTTTCTCTCCCCAGTCCCTTGGCATCCGAATCGTCTTCTTTTTACCGTCATCGTCCCCAGCTGCCCCATCTTCCGGTTATCCGACCCGTTTCCGTTTATCCCTCCTTCCTTCTTGAATGATTGATTGACGGTATCTATTTCTAGGTTTCGTGAGAGGTGACGCACATATAACTGGAGACCTGCTCAATGACCTGTTCCGTGCTGGAACGCGCGGTGTGACACCGCGAGTCAACTTTGTGATGGACGTGTTGTATGACCTGGCTCAATTCGTGAGTAACTTAGCTTTTTGTCCACCCTCTTACTCCCAATTTTTCCTCAACGTCCTCTTTCTGTTCCGTCCCTCATTGGCCTCCCTTCCCTGTTCCCCGTTTTCCTTCTTTCTCCCTTTCATCGTGGGCCTCATACTGATTGGACTCGAACATATAAAGGTCGCCGCACCCGTTTGGAGACGAAAAGTCGACAGAATGGTTCGCGCACATGGACCGGAGCATCAACGATACCTTCAAGAACGAGGGTTCTTTGGTTGATTTCTCCCCGTTTGGCTGCGAACTTACGTAGAGTTCCTTTATATTCTTGCTATTGCTCCTACCCTATAGCCCTATGATTTACTGTTCATCGTTGAATAATATCTATGACTAGTACCGTCTACCAAGCTGGCCCCCGATCCTTGTTAGGTCGTCTCTTCCTACTACCAGTGAAAGCACGTTTACGGGCATTGCCGAGGAGCTCAATGAATCGACGCGCTTCGTGCTTCTTCAAACGCATCGCCCTCTAGATCTTGAACCCTAAATCCTCATTCACAAGCACAATGTCTACAACCGGGGAAGACAAACTCGAGGAGGTACGTGCGTGCATCATCCACCCATCCACCCAGACCAGCGATCGATCAGTTACCTGTCTACCATCCACCACTCTCCCTATCAATTACAGTACCCCGACTAATTGTGCGTCATAAAGAGACTCGCAGCTCAAGAACGCGAGATTGAGCGGCTAAAGAGCGTCATTACGCTCCTTAACAACTCTTCCAAGGCCGTCAAGGCAGATGAGGGTGAAGAGGAAGACGATGTGGCCCCTTGCTCGGATGGCGAGAACGAGCCCCCAGCTGAAAGTGACTCTGACCGTGATTCAGAGGACGCGGCAAGCGACGAGGAAGAACTCCTAGAAGCGTACTGGGACGACGACGACTCTATATATCGGTGCGCCGAGTGTAATGGTGAGGTGGTCGAGTCTGTTTGTGCATTCTGTAGGAAGCGGAACGTAAGCCGTGTTTTTCTGCTTCTTTCATTCCACCTTTGACGCGAAGGTCATACATATGGATTGTAACCAACTGATACTATGCGACACCCTATGGTACTATGTAGTACGTCTCGGGTCCAGAGGTTAGTCTCCCAGCAGACAACCAAGCCCTGTCCGAAGACAGACGAATGGTACCTCGGGGCACCACTCCTCTCTTGGACATCGACCTTTCAGACCTCATCCCCCCTCCCAGTTATCAAGACTCCCGCACTATGGAGTACTCGCAGCTCCGTCAGCGAGGCGCCACTCAGCTTATGTGCGAAACATTCGGCCTCGGGTTCACCGAAGACGAAGGGATCTTCGCGTGGGCGAATGGTTATCTGTTCAAACAGTTCTCGAGCGACGTGATGGAAGAAGGTGACGAATGGAAGATCTACCTTGGCCGGAGGATAGAGTTGGACGAGGAAGATGTTGACGGGCAGGGTTTTATCGAAGGGCTTCTCGAGGATGGTGTGCTTTTCGCACCGGAGGGTTGTCGATGGGCTACGGTCAAGGAGGGTCCCAACCTCTGGGTTACTCGACCCAACTCGAAAATACCCAGATACGAGGCTGACTCGGACGACGAAGAGGGAGACATTGTCGATGAAGATGAGGAGTGTGACGAGGAGGAGAACGGGGACTCTGCTGAAACTGAGCCTTGGCCTGTCGTGGACGCATACAAGACGGACGATGAGACCGAGTCGGAGAAGGGGAGTGATTATTCAGTCAGCTCGGCCGAAGAAACGGATAACGAAGAGTCTGTTGATCTCTGCCTTTATGAGGTCGGCATTTCGATTGATGTCAAAGAAGAGGATACGGAATGGGAGGGCGACTGGTCGTCTGACGAGTCCAATGCTGGCACGCGCAGCGAGCAGGAGTTTGAGACCGAGGCGCAGGAGGCTGACTAGAGTCCGCAACTGTCGGATTCCTTGAAGAGCGACGCGTTCCAGTGTTACAGTTTTTATCGTCTGGAAAACCGTCCATAGAAATACAATGCACAGACTCCAACATTTGTGTACTCTAGACCTACAATGTTCAGCCCAGGACTCGAGAACAAGAACAGGACGAAATCTGATATCATGAAGAAATTTGATCAGAGCGATGAGAGGCTGCCCAGCAATTCTACGAAGGTACTTTCAACGTTAACCTGAAAAAAAGCAGGGGACCTACCACGTTTGAGGGCATTGCCGAGGAACTAAATGAGTCGACGCGACACGCGTTTAGTTCATGCTTCTTTCCGAAAGAAACGCGATACCCTTTAAATCTGAGTGTGAAACCCCAAATTATCATTCATAAACGAAATGTCTGCAACTGGAGAAGTCGAACTCAGGGAGGTAGGTGCGTCATCCACCCATCTACCTAGACCAGTGACCGATTGGTTACGGTCTACCATCCACCATTCTCCCAACTAATCGTGACGCGTCAAAAAGCAACTCGCAGCCCAAGAACGCGAGAGTGAGCGGCTCAAGAGCATCATTAGGCTCCTTGGCTCCTCTTCCAAGGACGTCAAGGCAGATGAGGGTGAAGAGGAACACGATGTGGCCCCTTGCTCTGAATCGGACGGCGAGAACGAGCCCCCAGCTGAAAGTAGCTCCGATCGTGATTCAGAGGACGCGACGAGCGACGAGGAAGAGCTCCTAGAAGCGTACTGGGACGAAGATGACCTTATACATCGATGTGCGGAGTGTAATGGTGAGGTGGTCGAGTCTTTTTGCGCCTTTTGTAAGAAGGAGAACGTAGGTTGTGTGTTTTGCTTTCATTCTTTCCGCCTTTAGACACACCCTTTGGGACGGTGGTTCATAAAGTAACATTCTGACCTTACGTGCCTCCATACAAAATTAACTTTTTGGCGCATGTTAACATTGCCATGCGCCAATATTACTTTTTCATGTAAACTAACTTGAACGTAAGCTAACTTTGAGGTGATAAAGTTAACATAGGAAGTTAAGCATATGTTAACTTTGGAATCCACACCCATACCTTTGCTACTACCACGAACATCCCACTGCCTTTCACCACGATTTCTGGCTAACGGTTTTACTTCAAGCCAAGAATTCCAAATTGCTTTCCTTAATCTCACCCTACTGTGTCAGATTTGTAGGCATTGCTTGCAGCGGGCTATGCTCTCGCTCACACTCACAACTCCAGTCTCCCGGCAATGGCACCGCCGAAAATCTTCGCAAATCCGACAACTTACAAGGTGTTGCCTGCAGCTAATTTCCGTGCTGAAGTGTGTCGGCCAATACTTATATCAGGTACTAATCGACGACGGGGTCAACTGGCCTCCTCCGGCATCCCAGCAGCGACTGAACGATCCACTGGCCGACCCTTGAAGGAAGCGCCTTGACCGAATCGAAAGACTCGAAAATCTTTTGCTTGTGCATGCGACAGCTCAGCTTGAGTCTCGGATACCTGGAGTGGCAACAGGCATATTTGAGTTTTCCCTGGTATGTTGCAAGCTCTCTTTCGAGTCCATTTTTGAGCCTACGATCGAGAATCGCATGAAATTGTCACGTTAACTTCGGTGTTTACTTGCGCGTAACATACGTTAACATCGCGTTAACTTGGACTCAACATAAGTCAACATCACGTTGACTTGGGTGCTTACTTGCACGTAACATAAGTTGACTTGTGTTACATGCCTGCCTGGGCCAGTGCTCGTAATTAATACCCATCGTGGCTCGTCGCCATTTGGGTTTGCTGCCATGTTTGTACACCATTCTGTTGCGTTGTACACTCCTTCATCGGTCGCAAGTTGTGTGTTTGCACACCTCCCCGTTTTATTTGCATGTGTTCTCAAAGGGACACTATTTTCCTCCTGCAGTGATCATTATTGAATTTTTACAAGCTCGTGACATTTCTCATTTCGGCTCTCATCTCAAGTCCATGGCTTTGCGGTACATTAAGTGCATCTATTCCCAATTGTATTCCCGTTTGTTATCGATCCTACCCTCCCTCTCTCTCTCCTGATTCCATACTTGTTACTGAGCACTTATAGGATGATCGCAACGCAGGTCGAATGGACGGTCAGAGCGGGCGCCGCCGGCGACAAGTTAACATGGGTGCTTAACTTGGAAAGTGCCAAGTTAGGCCCACGTTAACGGCTCTAACATGGTGGGGGAAAGTTAGCGCACGTTAACATTCCAAGTAACATTATCCTCATTCCTTTGGGACGATGTAGTACATCTCGGATCGAGAGGACAGTCTTCTAGGAGACACCCAAGTTTGGTCCGAAGACAGACAAATGGCACCTCGGGGCAACACTCCTCTCTTGGACATCGACCTATCAGACCTCATCCCCCCTCCAAGTTACCAAGACTCTCGCACTATGGAGTACCAGTAGCTCCGTCAACGAGGCGCCACTCAACTTATGTGCGAAACATTTAACCTCGGTTTCACCGAGGACGAAGGGATTTCGCGTGGGCGAATGAGTATCTGTTTGGAGAGTTCTCAAGTGACGCAGTGATGGAAGAAGGTGACGAATGGAAGATATACCTTGACCGAAGGATCGAGCTGGAAGAGG